>SJYC01036924.1:0-55753 GCA_006408675.1 Madoqua kirkii | reverse complement strand
AAAAAAAAAAAAAAAAAAAAAAAGCCAAGAGCAGACCCACACGCGTGCGGATAAGTGGTCAATTTCTTCGAAGGTTCAAAGCATTCTAATACAGCCCTGCTTGAGGTTCTCCAGGGGCCAGTGTTTACTTTTTCCTTATACAGAAAAATCTTAATGTAACCGTTTGTTTCAAAAACAGATCTACTCTCATTAAGGAAGTTTTGCCCATCTTAAAATTAAAAGGTAAGAAATACCCCAGAAAGCAAAAATTGTGGGACAAATAAGCAGAAACGTGCACAAGCAGGTCTCCAGGCTGAAGTACTGAAAACAACGTCCAGGGACACAACGAAGCGAGCGCCACAGTCAGACCTCCTGGCTGTGGGCTGTGGAGAGGAAGGGGAGCGGCACGTGCCAGGCGGTCATTCTGCAAGTAGGCGCCTCGGCAGACTTGTTACTGGCCTGCCATCTTCAGCACCCCTGTGTCCAGACGTCCCGAGTCCCCTCTAAGCCCACGCGCTGCTCCAGAGCAGGAAGCCCACACTGACCAGCAGGTGACCAAGGAGGTACCTGCCCTCTCCCGGCCAGTCACCAGGGACAGAGCTTTGCTAACAGCTATCAGTGACATGGGAGCTGAGCCCCTTCAGAGTGTCCTGGCCTGTGTTAGTGCATTTCACCTGCATGCCAATCCTCTGGAACGGGGACTGCTATTCATTCTTAGTCGATGAAACTGAGGCAGAGAAAGGCAAACCACCAGGCCAGGTCCAACCCAGGCATGCGCCTGGCCATCTCCCCTCACATCTCTTTTAAGGAGGTAACACGAGTTCTCCATCCACTTCGTTAGCAATTTTTTTTTAAAGCTCACAGCACAGAAGTACTTTGCCATTTCTGAGTTCAGCACATCTCTACGTGGCCTATATGCATCCAGGCTCACAACCAGTGATGCCAGCTTTGGAAATACCTGGCCTAACCTGGAACAGAATTATCTCCTTCACTCGCCTACTCCACCTCTCTGGAAGTAACCCAGAATAAAATAACCTAGAACAGTTTCCAAGGACTCCTTCATCTTTGGCAACCCTCAGGCATCATCATGAAAAGGTTTCTCTGTCCTAGAAATTCTGACTGTGACCACAAGACTGGAACAGGATCTGACTTTATTTGCACTTATAGAATAAGTCACATACGGAATTCACAAAGAAATATGAATACTCAATCCCAGAGTCTTTTTTCCCCTCCAGTATAAGGAAATATAATTAATTCCTACATATTGAAACATAATCCAATCATAAGCAAACAGACTGGCTGTTTCTGGAAAAAGCCAAATTAGTTTAATAACATAGACATGAGCTTAATATCGTAAAAATGAATGGCTTTCTATGTGAATATGGTGAAGTAGTCGAATGATCAGATGTTTAAAAAAAGATGAGTGAGAAACATAAAATGATAACAGTATCCCATAACTGGATCCCAGAGGCATCACCAAGTAACGCACGTGCTGGGCAAGTTCCCTGGAGAATTTTACCAGTCAGGTTTGAGGGAAAATTTGATTTCTTAAGTGTAACGTCACAGCAAGGGGCTTTCCTGGTGGCTCAGTGGAAAAGAATCCGCCTGCAACGCAGGGGATGCAGGTTCGATCCCTGGGTGGGGAAGATCCCTGGAGGAGGGCATGGCAACCCACTTCAGTAGTCTTGCCTGGAGAATCCCAGGGACAGAGGAGCCTGGCGGGCTGCAGTCTATGGGGTCCCAAAGGGTCGGACACGACCGAGTGACTAACGCAAACACGCACACACATCACAGCAAGGGGGAAATGAGCGTGTAAAGGACACCACCATTTATACAGGTGGATGCGACACGGGGCAGCTGAAGGCCTGGAGGAGATGAAGGCACAAACACTGGAGCCGTATCTGCCTGGAGGGGAGGGTGCAGGGGTCAGCAGCCTCGGGGAGGGCAGGTCTGCCAGGCAGAGGGCCCTGACGGGAGGAGGGAGAGGATGGGGAGGCCCTCCTGCCCCCCTCTCTCCTGGTAGATTGCTTCAGCGCTCCCGGGTCAGCTCTCCTGGCCATCCAAGTCTTAGATTCTGAGAACAGAAACCCACTGGGAGGTCAGCGAGCACACCCCGGGTCAGCAGGGCCTCCACCCTCCCGGCGATTGCACGGATTCGTGTCCGCGTCCACGGAGGGTTTCTCTAACAGTTCTGCTGACTACTGTCACGGGCAGCAGCTTCTCCAGAACCTGCGGCTGTAGACAGGAAGGTGCCCGGGGTGCGCACTCACGCTGTCATCCGGACTCAAGAACCCCTAAGGGAACAGCGGGGCCTCTTACCAGAACCTCAGAGAAGTTCACCCCACTTAACTGGAAGGCTCACTGCCCTCCCCGGGGGAGCTCCTCGACCCTAGAGGCCTCTTTGGTGAGTGGACTCCGGGGAAGCAGCTTTCAACGTTCCCCTTGGATGAACAAGAAGCTCGTAAACGTGAATACTAAGGGAACCCCCAGGCCAGAAGAGTTCCCGGCCGTGCCCCTTCTACGGAAACCTCGGTGTGCGCCTCTTGGGCAACCTGTGACGGGCCGCGCGCGGGGCGGGGGCGGGGCTGTCGGAGGCCAGCTTCCTCCTGCCGGGCGCACCCCGCCGCCCCGGGCTCCCCTCGACTGACGCGAAACCAACCCAGCCTCCCCTCTGCCACCCCCGCCTGGTGGCGGCCACAGCCAGCGAGGGCTCCGGGAAGCCCCACGGCCGGCCTCGGATCCGGTTGGCTACTCTCGGAGAAAAGCTCCCAAACTTCACTTCCGAAGCCCCGCGTGCTGTTACGAAACCAAGGGGCAAAGCGGCGGTCTTTTTCCGCGGGGCGCCCTCTTCCTCTGTCCGACTCCCGACTCCCGGGGCGGACCCGGCACGTGAGGCCGGGCGCGAGCATCCCCCTTGAGCCCGGCCCGGCCCATCTACGCTGCCGCGGCCCTAGCGGCCGCCGGGCTCCCGGGAGGCGCGCCGGCGGGTGGGCGCCCGCGCCGTCGGGGCCCGAGGTGCCAGCCCCGCGGGGCCCCCTCCCCCGCGTCCTGCAGCCCCCCGGGGCGCGGTCGGCCAGCCAGTCCTTCAGCGCCCCCCCGGCCGGCGGCCGCGGCCCCGTCCTGCCCAGCCCGGGTCCCGGCCCCGGCTCCGCGCGGGTCGCACTCACGTATCTGTGCACGAGCGTCCGCACCAGGCTGCAGCACTCCATGGCTCCTCCGGCCGCGCCCGCCCGATCAGCGCCCCCAAGTCCGGCTACGCGCGCCCATGGGCCCGGGCCCGAGTGCGGCAGCACGCCCCGCCCGGGTCACGGCCTGGGAGCGCCGGGCGGTGCGGGGGGCGGCCGCGGCCCCTCCGCGCTCATGCCCGGCCCGGCCCGCGGCGGCCGGCTCGGGGGTGGCGGCTCAGCAAGGTGGCCGCCTGGCGGCTGGAGCCCGCGCGCCGGGGCTGGGGCCGTGCGGAGGCCGGCTGGGAGCGCCGATCGCGCCGCCGCTCTGCTGCTCCGCGCGCCTCCTCTCCGCCGCCGCGCTCGCTCCGCTCTGCGCTGCCCTCCTCCCGGCCTCGGCCCGCCGCCCCTCTCAGCCCGGCCTCCGGCGGCCCGGTCCCGGCGCGCACGTCACTGGCGCGTGTGAGCATGCGCCCCGCGGCCCGCGCCCCCGCCCGCTCCCGCGCCCTCTCCCCGGCCCTGCCCCTTCCCGGCCCGCCCCCCGGAGCCGGTGCGCTGAGGGGACCCCGAGGCGGAGGACGGGGACCCGCGGGCGGGGGCCGGCTCCTGTTGCTTCCGCCTCCCGGGCGGGGGTGCGCTCCCCTCGGCGGGGCCTGGGTGATGGGGGACTGTGCGCCCGGAGCTGAGTCTGGCTGGAAGAGTCAATCTTCCCCCAAGGCCGGAGGGCGGGTGTGAGACCGTGGGAGTCGAAGAAGGGGCTTGGGGCGGGAATGAGGGGTCGAGTCGAGCAGACTAGCTAAACCGGGCCTTCGTCTCCGGGGTGCTCGCTGTTGCCCCGCGTGGCCCCTCCTGCCTGGCAGGTGAGGCGGGGCCGGCCTGTGGGGCTCCCCAGACTGTCGCAGCTCCTTGGCGTTGGAGCGAAGGTGATCGCAGGTTCTCCCACCTGGATTCTTTCTGAAACCCCACAGGCTCCGTGACCCAGGGCCCCTGACCCCAGGATTTCAGCGTTGAGACAGTCATGGGCTAGCGCCCATGGGCCCGGGCCCGAGTGCGGCAGCACGCCCCGCCCGGGTCACGGCCTGGGAGCGCCGGGCGGTGCGGGGGGCGGCCGCGGCCCCTCCGCGCTCATGCCCGGCCCGGCCCGCGGCGGCCGGCTCGGGGGTGGCGGCTCAGCAAGGTGGCCGCCTGGCGGCTGGAGCCCGCGCGCCGGGGCTGGGGCCGTGCGGAGGCCGGCTGGGAGCGCCGATCGCGCCGCCGCTCTGCTGCTCCGCGCGCCTCCTCTCCGCCGCCGCGCTCGCTCCGCTCTGCGCTGCCCTCCTCCCGGCCTCGGCCCGCCGCCCCTCTCAGCCCGGCCTCCGGCGGCCCGGTCCCGGCGCGCACGTCACTGGCGCGTGTGAGCATGCGCCCCGCGGCCCGCGCCCCCGCCCGCTCCCGCGCCCTCCCCCGGCCCTGCCCCTTCCCGGCCCGCCCCCCGGAGCCGGTGCGCTGAGGGGACCCCGAGGCGGAGGACGGGGACCCGCGGGCGGGGGCCGGCTCCTGTTGCTTCCGCCTCCCGGGCGGGGGTGCGCTCCCCTCGGCGGGGCCTGGGTGATGGGGGACTGTGCGCCCGGAGCTGAGTCTGGCTGGAAGAGTCAATCTTCCCCCAAGGCCGGAGGGCGGGTGTGAGACCGTGGGAGTCGAGGAAGGGGCTTGGGGCGGGAATGAGGGGTCGAGTCGGGCAGACTAGCTAAACCGGGCCTTCGTCTCCGGGGTGCTCGCTGTTGCCCCGCGTGGCCCCTCCTGCCTGGCAGGTGAGGCGGGGCCGGCCTGTGGGGCTCCCCAGACTGTCGCAGCTCCTTGGCGTTGGAGCGAAGGTGATCGCAGGTTCTCCCACCTGGATTCTTTCTGAAACCCCACAGGCTCCGTGACCCAGGGCCCCTGACCCCAGGATTTCAGCGTTGAGACAGTCATGGGCTCCTGCAATCGCGCAGGGGTGAGGGGTTGGGATCTGCCTTGAACCTGTCTCACCAGCCTGGCCTGTCTTGCCTCCAGTCCATCTGGTCCACCTCCTGCCTCCGCCCGCGGCTGCACCGGGTGGTCACCAGGAAGCCCAGCCCAGACCTGGGGGCATCCAGGTGCCGCAGGCATGCACTGCCAGGCTGTCCCTGCAGCAGAGCAGAAACTTCCTGTGGCTCAGACACCTCAGTTTCAACCCCAGGGCACGTTTCTGTTTTCCCAACGTTTTCTCTTCTCAGCCACGGTCAGCCAGCCTTAGATTAGTGAGTAAAGTTGTGTTCTTGCTGCCATGGGCCACCACTTGTGAAACCCAGAGGCCTGACTACGCCTTTGGTGGCTGGTCAGGAGTGGGGCTCCCACCTCTGGAGGAAGGCAACTGCGTGTCCACCTGGCTGGTGTGGGAGAGAGGCTGCTGGACACGTGGGATTAGACAGACAAGCCTGCACGGGCGAGAGAGACCAGCGCTCAGGCTGAACAACCTGGATTCCGAACCGCTCTTCTTCAGTGAAGTTCTCCAGTTTCTGGTCAACTGGCTCATTGGTTCTCCACTTTCCAACCAAGTGCACTCTCTCCTGCTCTGTGTCCAGGAGGCCCGTGGCCACCATCCTCAGCGGACCTTCACCAGCCGGGCACCAGCTGCGGGCTGAGTCCAGAGAGGCTGGGGCCTTTTCCCCTGCTCTGCCCACGGGGCCCACCCTGGCCTGGCAGTGTCCGTGTCCCTTGGTGACCACAGTGCTTGTTCAGCTTCCTTTTCTGTTGGATCAACTCACATCGGGCTCCAGGAACCGTGCCTCCGACAGCCAGGCAGCGGCATCAGCAAGGCCCTGGGAAGAGCACCCCTGGCGGGTCCTGGAACTGTGATATGCTGCAGCTGGGGGCCTGTCGCCATGCCCTTCCAGATCTCCTCCTGCCTCGGGCCTCCTGCCAGGCCCCTGGCTGCTGGAGCCAGATTTTGGCTGGCCTACCACCTTGCAAACAGTGGCATCTGTGGAGGCAGGGGGAGTAGAAAGACAGGTCGAGATCATACACGGCACCAGATAAAGGCCAGGTGTCTCTCAGGAATGCCTGTTTCATTCCGTGGTCAGTGTTAACTTCATATGGGAGCAGACAGTGTGGTAGCTGCAAGCTTGCCGTCCTTGTCATTGCTGGCAGAAACCCCTCATGGTCCAGGTAGCCACCACCCTCTGTATGGCTGGGGTAAGCTGCTCTGTGTAAGCCAATGTCGGTGACTCCATGCCTCTTCCTTCAGTTGGTTTAAAACAAGTTTAAACCAATGGATCCTGCTGTTGGGAAGTCTCCTCACATAAAGGAGGCTCATAAAGAGGACATGCTCCTCATTTCTTGCTGGAGCTGTGGGTCTGGATGTGATGTCCGGCGCCTTGCAGCCTTCCCACATCCGTGAGGTGACAGGAACGTCGTCACAGTGGGGGTGGCAGCATGGACCGACGGGAGGAGCGTGGGTGCCTGGTGACACCACGGGCCACCGTGCTGCATGTATTTCATGTTCTGAGAGATGGACAGTCAATATCCTTACTGAACTGGATTTTCTGTTGCAGGCGGCTGATAGATGCTAAGTCTAAGCCTATGAGGTAGACCAGTTAAGACTACACTAAAGTAACAGTAAGTCCGGTGCATGCTGTGAATCGGCTATTGAATGGCAACCCACTCTAGTATTCTTGCCTGGAGAATTCCATGGACAGAGGAGCCTAGCATACCACAGTCCATGGGGTCACAGAGTCGGACGCGACTGAGCGACAAACTCACAACGAACCACACAAAGGTGGGAGCTTGCACACCAGGGAGCTGTTATTCCTCAGGCCTGTGGCTTGGTGGAGATTTCTCTCTTTCATCGGTTCTTGGTTGAGATCTTCCTGAGCCGACTTTCCTTTTTAGCTCGCCTGGGGACAAGGCGGTTCAGATGGCTTCAGTCACATGTCTCTCGTCCTAGGGGGAGTGGAGAGCTGAGAGCAACTCGGCCTCTCTCAGTACCGGTGGTCAGCCTGAGCTTGCGTGCAGCTGGATCCCAAGACGTTCAGAATGGACACTGCGGGCCCCTGAAAGTCTGGGCTTGGAAATCCTGGACCATCGCCTCTGCCTTGTTCTATCCAGAGAAGTTAAGTCCAAGGCCAGTCCGGATTCAAGGGGAGTGGGCAGAGCCACGTAAGAAAAGAATAACTTGTGAGGATCATCTTTGGAAACAGCCTACCTCAAACGTCAAACGATAACGGAGTACGTTGCCATTCCCACCGGAAACTCAAGGACCTGCGCAGCTCCCCCTTCGCGTCCAACGGGAAGGGAAGCTCCACTCTGATTGGGCCGGCTCTGCCCAGTCCTGGCCAATCAGGCGCTAGGGTATGACGCGCCCTCCGATGATTGGCCTGGGCCTGGGCTATGCGCAGACCTCTGGCTAACCGGCGTCCCGCGGGCTGGGCTCGCGGTCAGCAGGGCCCTCCCCAGACCCACGCGCGGTGTGGCTTCCGCGCGGTGGCGGGTGGTGTGATGACGGAGGAGGGGCAGAACGTCGGGGAAGGTGGATCCCTGCCCACCTGTTCCCCACGCCTCCCTCCAGCCTTCCCGGCGCCGCCCAAGCTGCGGCCCGGATCCCGGCTCACGTGAAGAGGACGTGGGAGACCCGCGCGGGGGCCAGAAAGTGGGCCTCCGCGTAGGGACGTTTGAAAGCAGTGATGGTACCGGGGCCTCGGGCGACAAACCTGAGGCCAGCACCGATCTGTGCAAACAGGGAACGGAGGAGTGAGCTCTCCACGCTGCGTTCTCGGGCGGGGCAGGAGCCTTCGTGCACGCGGGGCGTGGCGTCCCGAGAGCAGCCTTGCCCTCCAGGCGCTGGGTCCCTGTCCCCCTCGCCCGCGATTATTTCGGTGTCCTCCTCCCGCCGATCAGCCCTACAATTCTGTGGTGGAGAAACCCGTTCTTATACCTCCCACTGGCTCCCACGCACCCCCTCCCCAGTCCTTTTGTCTGGAATCTTCTACCCCACCCCCGTCTGCCCCACCAAGTCCTACTCACCCTTGCAGCCCACTGGACTGTCTCCTCCATACACCTTTCTAGCAGCAACTGCGAGTCCCTCCCTTGACTTCTTACCAGCACCACTTACTTAACTTACTAACTTGCTCAAAAGGACATTTCTAAGCCCTAGCCAGGGCCTAACCCAGGGAGCTTCTATGTATTTATTTATGGCCATGCCACACCACTTGTGAGGTCTTAGTTCCCTAACCGGGGATCGAGCCCCAGGCCCACGGCAGTGAGAGTTCCGGGTCCTAACCACTGGACCGCCAGGGAGTTCCCACGCAGGGAGTTCATAAACATGTGTGCCCCTCAGGACCCCTCCTCCAGCCCAGGTAGCGTGGGATCCGCCCATGGAGCAGGGGAGCCAGGCAGGTGTTTCTCAAGAGCTCCCAGGTGCAGCAGGTGTGAGGCCTGCTGGGCTAGACGTCTGTGCCTGCTGGAGGGGAAAAATGCCCAGGGCTCCACCCTGCGCAGCACAGTCCCCTGTAACAGAAGATGCTCAGTAAATGGGAGCAAGCCAAACACAGCTTCCCTGCAGATTCAGCCTCTGGGCCTTCATGCAGCACAATGAAGGGAGGCTTTCCAGTCTGTCTGAGCACATGTGGAGGCCAGCCACTCTGGACAGATGCTCCCAGCCCTGAGCGGTGAGCTCTGGGCCGTTTCTCCTGGGAGGCCCCCCCACGTGGGCAGAGCCGTGTCTGGTTTAGTGATTCATCACACAGGTATCCAGAAGTGGAAAGTTAAATTTCGTTATCACTCTTAACCCAAAATACATGACTGGTGTGAGAACCAGTCTCAAAGAACAGCACAGATCTGTGCACCCAGCCCTGGCGTGAGCGCTCCGTGAGAGCCCACCAGCTCCCCGGATTCCAGGTCCCACGCTGGTCGGACGGCCCATCCTGGGAGACCTGGCCGCTCTGCATCCTTAAGGCTTTTGTCTCTTCTGTGGCTCTGAGCCCTTTCCTCCCTTGGGGAGTCAGATGCAGGTCGGGACAGTCCCAGACTGACCACGGTCTCAGCCCCTTCCCGTCTGTAGTAAAGTGTTCGCTGCCCAAACCCAGAGGGGCCCCATGTCATGCCTTGAGGTGGCTACTCAGGCAAAGAGGTGCTTGTCCCAGAATGAGCCTGGTCAGGATTAATTTTGCTTCTCAGCTACTCATTTTCCCTTAGTTAATTTTCAGCGAGAATACATGGGAAATGGCTAAGAATCCTTTCCTCTCCTTATTTATTCTTCCCGCCCTTCCCTCTGCAAAGAGATTGATGACGTTAATCCAGTTTCCTTTCAGGGAAAAAAAGCTAAGTCCTGTGATGCTGAAAATTACCAATAAAGTCTATGAAAGCAATTTCTTATTCTCATTTATTTCAACAGAAATAAATCTTTGCTTCTCTCCAACAAGATGAACAGAATAACGAGGTATCTGAAGTAGGAGCTGGACAATAATTAGAAGTCAGCATTAACGTGGACCATTGCATCTTCGCCACAGTATATCCTGTGGACATCACAAGACATCACTTCACAGCATCTCCTCTTCAGGGACACGTTTCAGAAGACGAGGAAGCAGCTTCCCTCGCCCGCCTCTCGTCCGTTTTGTGGACAGGCTGCGTGCGGCTTGTCCCCAGGCTTCACTCCAATGCCACCATCCCTGGTTTTCTGGATCCCTTTTCCTGATTTATTTCTTTTGTTTGGATGGTATATAGTCTCCAGTAGCTTCCTGAGGAAGGGTGCATGGAAAGTAAATGTTTCAAGCGTTTTCTCTGATGTTACAGATGACTTGGTATATTGTTATAGGTAGAAATTAGTCTTAAAGGTGTTAGAGGGAAAGGAGGGGGTGGCATGATCTAGAATCTTTAGAATGGCAACATTGTATCCAAACAACTCCAGAGTCAAACTGAGGCCCATGAACCACGTTCACAGCAAAGTAGGTGCGTGGCTTTCTTCAGAACCCCCAGTACAGGAGGGTGTGTGCAGAGGTGCTGCTCAGAGACGCTCTCACGGACCCCCAGAGGTGCTGGAATTCTGAAGATTTGTTGCTAAATAAACAACTAAAAAAACTGAGCAAACAGCATGTGAAAATTTCTTGAAATGAGTTACTCGGGGAAGCTCCTTCGAACTTTTTGTTTATTTTCATTTTTTGGCCCCGCTGTGCAGCTGACAGGATCTTGGTTCCCTGACCGGGGACTGACTGCCGGCTCTTGGCAGTGAAGGCAGAATCCGAACCACTGGACCACCAGGGAATCCCTGTCTCCTTTCCTCTTTTCTTCTTCTTCTTTTTAAATTCTAATTTAAAAAACTTACTGGAGATAGCAAGTATATTTAATTTAAACCAGTAAGTTTTCTAAAAATTGTTTTTTATTTTTAAATCTAAGCTGTATATGGAAGGAGGCTTACCAATTTTGGATAAAAAAATAATCATTTTTTTAAATCAGACTTTTCTACAGAGGCTTTTTTTAAACTGCAATCTAACCCTTGTACAATATAATACAAGCTACAAGGACAATGTTATAACGGCTACGGTGATTCGCAGTTCTTAAAGGTTTTGCTCCATTTATAGGGACTATAAGATGCTGGCTATATTCCCCATGTTGCACAGTATTCTTGCACCTTTGTTTATGCTTACAGTTTGCACCTCTTAGCCCCTCCCCCTTCTCCTCCCCACTGGTGACCTCTAGTTCTTTGCATCTGTGAGCCTGTTGTGTTTTTGTTGTTTTGGTGGTTGTTATAGTCATTATTTTGTTGTATTTTTTAGATTGCAGAAATGACCCATTTCTGGGCCAACAGCAGGAGGTGGAAAGATGGCAGAGCTTCTGCTGGGTGACAGCTCCCAGAAAGGGGAGAGCCCTGGGCTCTGAGAGGCGCTGGGGCGGTGGTGTTTTTTCTGCCTACTTGCGGAAGATTAAGAAAGTGAGCCAGTGTGCAGAGCTCATCAGCCAGAACTCAAGCGCCCTGAGCACACCCTGCTGCAGCCTGGGAACCAGACGTGACTTCAGGCTTCAGAGATAAAAATAACTTCTCTTTGCCCCCCACCTGGTAAAATTAGAAACTTAATTAAAACGTCATCAAGTGCAGCCACAAATTCCACGCGCTCAGTTTGAAATGTTATTAATAATAATGCTAGCGTTTGCATTAATTTCCATCTTCAGAGCCTTTCCTAAACACCAGCCTTTTCCAGCTCTTGGGAGAGCACTTGCTGAGCAGGAGAGGTAGGTAACCTGGTAGCAAATGAGCCTGCAGAGGCGCTGGCTCTGGCGAGAACGTTACGTTATCTAGCTGGCGGCTGGCACGCGAGCCTTGACTTTCCCGAAGAGGGCCTGACAGGAGGCTTCGGGTCAGCTCTGCAGCCTGTGGGGATGCTGGGCGCGTTTCCTGGTCACCTGTTTGGGCTTTGATTTTCCATTGTTGGAAATTCCACACAGAGGAAGAACAGAAAAAGAAAAATTTAACTCCTTGTTCGCATCTAAGGATTTGGAAACTGTGAGGGCAGACAAGAGCCAGATGGAGCTTTCGAACTGGACCTGCAGAGAAGACGCTCGGGACCCCCAGAGCCACTGCCTTCCTGCTCCCGTTTTCTCTCTCTGACGCCCCCCAACATTCACGCCTGTCCCTGGCCCCCAGCAAGCGGCGGGGGGGACCTTGTTCAGTATCATCAGGCGGGTGTTTGGGGCTGCTGCTCCTCCTGAAACCCGCTGTGTGAGAAGCAGTCGCCAGTTCTGACGACGGACGTGCAGAGCGCCGCTCTCAGGTCCAGTGGAGCACTGAGAGGCTGCTTAGGGCTTACGTCAAGCCCCATCGTTTGTGGCAGTACAGTTATGGAATAGTTTTATTTTGTGAATTTTACTATAAGGAATTTGAGCCTGTTACCCAGTCATTATATGAACAATTAAATATTAGCACGGGAGCAATAAATTAGGACTTTGGGATAAACAGACACGTGCTACCATGTCTACACCAGATAAACGCCACTGACCTGCTGTTAAAACACATATGTGTGTCTGTGTGTGTATAATGTATGTGCATCTGAACCACTTTGCTGTACACTGAGACACGAGATTGTGAATCACCTTTGCTTCAATAAATTATTTTCAGTTTAAAGAAACCAATTTAATAGTGATTAGATCTGACTGCATTTTATTGCTGAAGCCTCAGCATGTCCTTGTGGTTTTCACAGCCTCTCAGCCTGGCCCATCTGCACACGTCCAGCAGGATTTCTTCCTTTCGCCCACGTGGCCGTCCACCCCTGGACCTCTCATCTTCCTCCTGTGTGCTGGGCAACCCTCAGTGCCTTCTGAGACCAGAGCTGGGGAGCCCCCCCCCCACTAGGCACCGGCTCCTTCCTCCAGGAAAGAACTGTAGGGCTGTTAATTCGCCGCGACTGCGTTTAGGGGCAGCATTTGCCGTCTGGTCAGAGGTCGTGTGTGGATGTGAGAGCTGGACCATACAGGCTGCACACCGAAGAACTGATGCTCTTGACCTGTGGTGCTGGAGAAGACTCTTGAGAGTCCCTTGGACTGCAAGGGGATCAAATTAGTCCATCCTAAAGGAAATCAGTCCTGAATATTCATCGGAAGGACTGATGCTGAAGCTGAAGCTCCAATACTTTGGCCACCTGGTGCAAAGAGTTGACTCATTAGAAAAGACCCTGATGCTGGGAAAGATTGACGGTGGGAGGAGAAGGGGAGGACAGGGGATGAGAGGGTTGGATGGCATCACCGAGCGATAGATATGCGTTTGAGCAAGCTCTGGGAGATGGTGACGGACAGGGAGGCCTGGCGCGCCGCAGTCCATGGGGTCACAGAGAGCAGACACGACTGAGCGACTGAACCACAACAAGAGTTGGAGAGAAATTCAAAATATTTGACAAGCAGGACGGGTCAGTCGGGGCACCGGCCGTAAAGACTGGATGGAGGGGACCAGGGTGTGCTGACTGGAGGCCCCAAATGCGGAGCTTGCGCCAGAACAGAAGGAGAAAGCTAGAGAGCTGTGAGTGGTTGGATGTGATCTCAGAAGATGAATGGGCGCGATGGGGAAACAGGAGCTTTAAAAAGAGAAGATTGGCTAACGTGGCCAAAGACTGGGGTGGGCTGGAGTGGGGGAGAAAGAGGGGGTCACCCTCATCTGACGTGCAGCGTAGATGACATGAGTGGCTTACAATTCTGTCGTCTTTTCCTGTATTACAACTTATTGGGAATAGAAACACTAATGCATTACTAGCAAACCGTCAGACCCCAGAAAGCAGGATGGCTGGGCATGTTAAGAGCCGCATGCATTAGGCACGAAGGCTCTGTAATCTCCTGGTGCTCAGTCACGTCCTGGCAGCGCGAGTCTCCGTTTTTTCTGGCAGACGCACTGGTGTGCTGTAGACAAAGTGGTAACTGCGGTGAGGATCGGAGACAGAACTCTCACATTCAAACCAACTTAAGAAAATAAACACCACACACGATGTTTTACTTTAAGGATCTGTAAACGTCTCAGTAAACTTCTTTTGAGGCTTCCCTGGCGGCTCAGCTGGTAAAGAATCCACCTGCAACGCAGGAGGCCCGGTCCGATCCCTGGGTCGGGAAGATCCCCTGGAGAAGGGAAAGGCTACCCACTCCCGTGTTCTGGCCTGGAGAGTTCCATGGAGTCCACGGGGTTGCAAAGAGTCCGACACGACTGAGCGACTTTCACTTAACTTCTTTTTGTGAGAGACCAGTTAGGGGCATAAATAAATACAAAACTCAAACAGTGATGAGGGAAAAGAACAACGATGATTCTGGCTGAAGGGAATTCTACTTTGCTGACATAATCAAAAGAGGCCTGAGGAGTGTGCTGAATAAAGGTGAAAAGCAGACGGATCGTAAACAAAGCGGTGAATTTAAATGTCTGAATCTGATGTGCTTTATAAGGACCCCGAGACGCTATGGAGAAGTGTAAGGTTCCCACTTTTTTCTGTAGTGACACGAGGCAGTGAGTGACCACGCGTGCTGCTCGTCACTCAGTCGTGTCCGGCGCTTTGCAAGCCTGGGGCCTGTAGCCCGCCAGGCTCCTCTGTCCACGGGATTTTCCAGGCAAGAATAGGCACCCACACGTAGCTGGATGTCCTGGGCCTGCGGGCGGCTTCAGGTGGAGACAGATACAGACCTGTGCTTAGCAAGTTTGTGATCAATCAGCAATCCCCTGGTGAGACTCCTCTGTCCACGGGATTTTCCAGGCAAGAATAGGCACCCACACGTAGCTGGATGTCCTGGGCCTGCGGGCGGCTTCAGGTGGAGACAGATACAGACCTGTGCTTAGCAAGTTTGTGATCAAGTCAGCAATCCCCTGGTGAGACAGAATTCATGTTTTAAGGAAGGACAAGAAAAGCTATGCCTGAGGTCGGCCCTGTGCCATGCTGTGTGGCGGGCGCCAGCCTCGGGCACCAGCCAGAGCGCCTCAGCGGCGGGCCACCTGCTCCGCTGGACCAGCTTCTGTGTTTCTGCTGGCACTCGGGGTGCAGATCCGTAGAGGGACAGCATGCTTTCCCAGCCTTGTAGGCGGTGATGGCGACTCGCTGTGTTGACCTGGACTGTGTGGCTGTAGTGAACTTCATGTAAAACGTCAATGTCGTTGTGATGCACGGTCCTTTGTCTCTGTGCTGTGTGTGACTGTGCCTTTGACGTCTAAGGCTGTGGTCCATGGGGTCGCTAAGAGTCGGACATGACTGAGCAACTTCACTTCATTTTTTCACTTTCATGCATTGGAGAAGGCAATTCTCCAGCACTCTTGCCTGGAGAATGCCAGGGACGGCAGAGCCTGGTGGGCTGCCATCTGTGGGTTCGCACAGAGTTGGACGCAACTGAAGTGACTACGACGTTGAGTACTCGTGATAGAAATAGGCACCCGTTCCAGTCTGGGGCTCCCCTGGTGGCTCAGCAGGTAAAGTGTCTACCTGCCGTGCGGGAGATCTGGGTTCGATCCCCAGGTTGGGAAGATCCACTGGCGAAGGGAATGGCAACCCACTCCAGTGTTCTGGCCTGGAGAATCCCATGGACAGAGGACCTGATGGGCTACAGTCTGTGGGGTCACAAAGGGTCAGACACGACTGAGCGACTTCACTTCTCGTCTGTGAGCTCAGAGGGGAAGCAGTCGTTGGAGCTTCTGCTTCCGGGTTTATAATTCTTAGTTTTGTGCAGATATAATTTCCTTTGTTCTTCTTAACCGGTCATTCACTGAACTTTAACCAACACGCCTGATCGTCAAGACAAATGCACAGCGAGACCCTGGGTTAAAGGTTCTGAGGGAAAGGGATAGGGTGAGGATTATTGTCTTATTGTCAACCCAGCCTGGAAGGGGGCCCCTGAGGACTGTGCTGTGAGAGCTGGGGTCCTGAAGGGTCAATCCTGCTCATTATAAGCTCATTAGGGGAAAGGAGAGGGCAGGAGTTTGGGAATCACTCTTGAGGTAGAAGGCAAAGGCAATGGCACCCCACTCCAGTGTTCTTGCCTGGAGAATCCCAGGGATGGGGGAGCCTGGTGGGCTGCCGTCTATGGGGTTGCACAGAGTCGGACACGACTGAAGCGACTTAGCAGCAGCAGCAGCAGCAGCAGCAGCAGCATGAGGTAGAAAGACTCGGAGACAAGCAGAAATAACCTAAGTGCTAAGTCACTTCAGTCAACTCTGACTCTTTGTGACCTCGTGGACCGTAGCCCACCAGAGTCCTCTGTTCATGGGATTCTCCAGGCAACAATACTGAGCTGGGTCGCCATGCCCTACTCCAAGGGATTTTCCTGACCCAGGGATAAACTTGCAGCTCCTGAATTACAGGCGAATTCTTCACCAAGAGGCCACCAGGGAAGCCCAGAAAGAAGAAGGATCTTTACAAAGGTGTTTGCCGTCAGCAGGTAACACCGAGTTTTCTCTAAACAAGATCAGTAAACAGGTCCACAAGACAGCCTCAAATAGACGTGGGACAGATAAAAAGCGGTGGATTTTGACTGGCGTAAGGTCCCCCACTAGCCTTAGACCCTAATAATTAGACTCTCTCTTAGGGCAGCTCAGAAAGCGCGAGGCAGTGGGGTTCCTTCCAAACGCCCTCTTTGCCCTTTATATGTCTAAGCATCTGAAGTTTCTAGGAATATTTATCACTGCTTAAAAGAAACCTCTTCCAATATTACAACAATTAATATTTTTAAAATATTATACAAAATTTTGTAATATACATAAAATTAGAGGAGAATGTATCCACCCATCAATTTCAATAGCTATCAACTCACAGTCAATCTTTTTCCTTTTGTGCCTGCACTCAGCCCATCCCCATATAGATTCAGACACAGAGATAATTTTGCTGCTTCCTCCAATAAGCGTAATGTTTATCCTTTAATTTCTTTTTTCTCCTTCCACACCCCCAGCCCCAATCGCCTTGTGAAACTGGACAGCCTTGTCTTGTTCTTGGTCTCAGAAGGCAAGTTCTCAAACTGTTACAGCTGAGGATGACGTTAACTCTGAGGTTTTCGTTGGTGGCCTTTATCAGATTGAAGAAGTTCCCTTCCATTCCCAATTTGGTGAGGTTTTTTTTTTAATTGTGAAAGAGTGTTGCTTTTTCTGTGTCAGCTGAGAGGAAATGAAGTGAAGCGAAAGTCGCTCAGTCGTGTCCGACTCTCGGGATCCCGTGGACTATAGAATCCATGCAATTCTCCAGGCCAGAATCCTGAGGTGGGCGGCCTTTCCCTTCTCCAGGAATCTTCCCAACCCAGAGACAGAACCCAGGTCTCCCGCACGGCAGGCGATCCTTTATCAGCGGAGCCACCAGGGAAGCCCCAGCTGAGACGACCGCTTGGCTTTTCTTTTGTTCTGCCAAAGCGACCTGTGATGTGGTTGATTTTTGCATGAGGAACAACGTCTGTTTCCTTGAGAGAAATGCTGCTTGGCCACGGTATTCGGTATTTCTGTATGCTGCTGGCTTGCTTTGCTGGTATTTCGCTGAGGACTTCTGTGTTTCTGTTCACGGAGGATGATGGTCCGCAGTCTCTTTTCCTGTGATCAGCCTTAGTGGTTTCGGCCTCAGGTTCACACTGGCCTCGTGGAGAGAGTTAGGAAGAGTCTCTTCTCTTCCTTAGGAAGAGTCTGAAGGACTGGTACTGACCCTTTCCTCAGGTTTGGTAGAATTCACAGTGAGTCCTTCTGAGTTGGGACTTTCCTTTGTGGAAAAGGTTTAATTACTAATTCAATCTCTTTGCTTAAAGCCTATTCAGACTTTCTATAACTTCATGAATTATTTCCAGTGGTTTCTGTTTTTCTAGGAATTTGTCCATTGCAGCTAAGTTATCCAATTTTTTGTCAGAAAAGTGCATTTTTTATTCACTTCTGTTTTCTCCACAGAAGTGCACACAGTGGGAAGCTGCCTCCTGCTTCCCGAGGCCCCGGGCTGGCTCTCCTCTCCCGGGACCCCCAGCCCCCGCTCTGCCTCGGTGCCCCTGCTGCCGCCCGGGGCCGCCGGCTCTGCTCCGGGCGGGCCGTGCCCCTTCAGGCGTGGCCGTGTCGCGGGGCACCGCCTGGACGCTGGGAGCTGCAGGCGCCCCGAGCGGCGCCATGCCTTTTGCTGGCGCTCACGGGCTCTGCAGGCCTGTTGACAAGGCTGCCTGCCTTCCCCTGGGTCTGAACCTCAGACAGGGACACCCTCCGGCTTCCTCGCTAGTGCTGGTTCACCCGCACCTGCTGACGTTCAGGGCTGTGGGACGCCCTTGTCGCTTGGTTTTGCTGTGGACGTCGCTGTGGGTTGGGGAGGCCCTCAGCTTCCTTCTTGTAAAATGGCGTGAACACACCCGAAAAGGCTGTGCAATGCGCCCCAGCAACGGGATTCCACAAGCTCCCCCCTTAATGTGGAAATCCTAGAGCGGAACTGTGGCGTGGTTATGTTGCCTGTTTCATTTATTTATTTTAAAAAAGGAAACAAAGATGAATATTTTTAAAGATAAAAGGTACAATTCACAAAGAAGATAGACATCCTAAACCGTTCAATACCCAGCAACAAAGGTACATAAAAGAAACATCAGGGGAAACAGGGAAAAGAGAAGAATATATGGTCGTAGGGAGATGTGCTAACACTTCTCCGAGAATATTTACCAAGTGCCTGCTCCACTCCTGAGTAAAACCAGTGGGAAGGTACCTGTGCGTACCCCCAAACCTGCACAGGTACAAATGAAGTTTAAAATTTAAAAACAGTGACAAAATCATGAACCTCAAGACACCGGGCAGCAGGTGTTTGGCGGGCTCGCTGGCCGCTTCCGTGTCATCTGAGAGAACAGAGCCTGTGTTTCTGCTTAGGTTCAGAATCCGTAAAGGAGAGCTTGAATTTTAGAATCGGAACCATAAATATTTAACTCCGACAAATTGTCCACTCATTTTCTTAATCATCAAAGTAAATCAATTAAATTTGTATTGCATGAGCTAGGGATGACCTTTCTCCAGTAAGTTTTGTTTATATTGACTACCTGACTGGTTATGATAAATTGTTCCCCTAGTTTCTTAAGGAACTGAAATCACATTTTAATCTTCATTATGATGGTACTGATCAACCCTGAAACTGAGCATCAAATTCAAAAGGGCTCATGTACACTTCAGTGCTGTTGAGAAGGTGTTCCCGTGGGTTGAAAAAATCCTAAAAAGTAGCCAAACCCACAGCCTATGGGTCAAGCAATATTAGCATATTAGTACCATAGCAGTTCATACACAAAACAACCATTGATCTTCTTCTGTTTGTTTCTGAAACAGCTTATATTTTATTTTATTTTATTTTTAACACCAAAAACATTTTGTATCGGGGTATAGCCGATCAACAACTCTGTGATAGTTTCAGGTGAACAGCGAGGAGCCTCGGTCGTACATAGACACGCATCCTTTCTCCCATATACGTAAACGCCCTCCCATCCCGGCCAGCACAGAGCGCTGAGCAGAGTCCCCTGGGCTGTGCAACAAGCTGGTCATCCGTTTTAGATGCAGCGGAGTGTGCACGACCTTCCCAAAGCCCTAACTACCCCTTCCCCCTTGAGAGGAATCGTGGAAGAGAAGTAGGCAGTCTTCCTGGGCCAGCGTTCTTGAAGTGATGAGAGCATCTTCATGGTTTGATGATGTAATATCCGAGCCTGCTCTGAGCAGGCGAGTTAAGCTTTGTGGAGCACACACGCTTTTACAAAGAAACCCAGTAAGTGCACAGAGACCACAGGGGGCGGTTACACAGCTCCTGTCCTTTGCGGGAGCCGGGCCCAGTCCACCCGCTGGGGGCTCCTGATGAGACCTGCAGACAGGCTGGCCCCTCGTGGCTGGTGGGGCGCGTGCTTCCCTGCCAATCACGGTGGGGGGCACAGGCTGAACACACCCCAGCCCACGGGCAGCCCGCAGCGAGCGGCCGCTGGGTCTGGAGTGACTGCAGTGTCGTCCCACCCTCGGCTCACGCTGGCTTGGGTGGGCAGCAGCTCAGCGCCCTGAGTATTTCCTCTCCTTAACCCATTTCTAGGCTGATGGCAGCCTCGAAGGTCAGGGTGGCATTGTGGACCCTGACAGCCCTTTCCACTCGGGGTCTTGTCAAGTTTAAGTTTGGAATTACTGGCTGTCCGGTCGCTCAGTCGTGTCCAACTCTGTGACCCCGTGGACTGCACTGTGCCAGGCCTCCCTGTCCATCACCAGCTCCCGGAGCTCGCTCACACTCACGCCCACGAGTCGGGGATACCTCCAGCCATCTTACCCTCTTTCGTCCTCTTCTCCTCCCGCCCCTCACCTCTTGAATTACCTGGAACCAACTGTAAGAAAACCAACAGGATTTAATCTTTTAAAAAGAGATGGCTCACATCAGTTCATCTGACTGTTCCCCCCTTCCCCCGCTGAAGCGGTGGTCCCTCCCAGGCTCTCCCAGGTGTGCCCTGGACTCTGCGGGCGGCCTTGGCGGTCATCGTGGCTGAGGTCCTGGAGGCGCCTTCGGGGTCCCTGTGCACACCCCTGTTACCAGGAGCCCAAGCTGTCCGGGTGCGGCCTTGACAGGGGCACTACGCGCTTGCTGTCTGAATGCTCGAGGCTGCTTTGCCGCACTCTACTTTCTGAAGCGTGTCGTTTTTCACCTTCCAAACCTCAAGACTAATGCAGGAGAGTGAGTGAGGCTCTGGTTGCTCCACGTGGGTGCTCAATGTTTCATCCTGGGGTCACCCCTGAGAATTTCCCTGCCCAGACCTGGTTATTCTCTCACAACCTCTGGCTTCTCCTGTGTGTGTCCTCTAGTAGGAATTTGGTGCCCAGAGGCGCTTCCAGACTGTGAGGTGTGAGGGGTGAGCTCTGTGTGTGAATCCGCTGCATCTCGGGATAGTGCGTGTGCTGGTCTGCGAGCCCACTGTCAGCTCGGTGTCCTGCCAGGAGGGCGGCCTCTGGGGGGTGCTGCAGGCTGGGGCGGGGGGCAAAAGCGGAGAGGCAGGTTCCAGCACAGCTCTCCACCGTTTCCTTCTGTCCCTCTCACTGGCGGGCAGGCACTTTAGACAGAACATCAGGTGAGCAGAACATTGTGTTCTCTCTCACGCCCAAGCGTAAAGCCCGTTATCTCCCACGGGGGGTCTGGTCCCGTGCGGGTCCCTGCGTTTCTGCCCTGTGCTCGGGGGATCTGCACACTCACGGAGTACGTGTTACATTATGAGGGCAGCACCGGGCACCCCCACCTTTCTTGGCTGTAAGTGTCAAATTTCCAGTTTATTTCCTGTAACTGACTCTAGCACCTTCCGTCAAGCTGCCTGAAGAAAAACCACGAATCGAGGGGGACAGAAAGCCTGACAGCGGACCCCTTTCCTCTGTTCTCTCAAAGCCAGCGTTTAAAAGAGGCAAACCTGAGCACACTGGCGTTTGCAGGTGTGGCTCTGAAGTTGCTCCTCAAGGCCCTGAATTATTTAAGGCGTGAAACTGAAGCTTCGCCAGGAGCCCGGAGTCCTGATGCACCAACAGGGGCGCTTTGCGGTGCTTGAGCCCACTAGCGCCTCTTCCAAGAAGCCCTTGGGCTCAAAGAGCCCGAGACAGCCCGGGCAGCTGAGGGCCCTCCACCGCAGGCTCCCACTGGGGCGCCTGGGGACACATGCTCCTGGCCCCGTGACGGCCACCGAGGGCCAGCCCGGTGGGAGAACCGCCTGGAGGAGCCGCAGGGGTCAGGCCAGGCTCCGGGCGGCTTGAGGATCACGGGGTGGGAACCCCGGGGTGCCTGGGCTGGAAGGGGGTCCATCTCAGGGAGCCCCTCAGGGGAGGGCCTGTGGAGACAGTGCCCCCAGGGCTCCACATCAGCAGCCCCACCTCCACGCTCAAGGCCGCCCCCTCCATCTGCTGCAACATGGAGCCTCCCGCCCTGCCCTCCCCCCCAGGATGAGGGCCTGGGGCCTCAGTCTCAGACAAGACTTTGAAGGAGAAAGTGCCCAAGCCATTTCCCTAGGCTCCCTCCTCCGTAATGCAGAGGCTGTGGTTCCCCAGCGCCCAGTGGTTATAGGAAATAGTCCAGGACAGGAGGTGCGCTGCCCCCAACCTCACAGATGAGCCAGGAGGCCTGAGGCCCGCGCCCCGTCGGCAGTGCAGACGCATTTGCTGACCTTGCACTAAGCTGGCAGAGGGAAGAGAGCGTCCTCTGCTGCAGGCAGGTGTGTCCACGGCTCGAGGGAGCGGCCCCTCTGCCTGTCCAGAGCCTGGAGAGGGTCCCGGTTCACCGCGTCCCCCAGCCACAGCCGAACAGCAGCCCACCCCCAGGCCCCTGCTGTGTCCCTCCTCGTGCTCAGCTGAGGCCTGAGTCTCTGCATCATTTTAGCTCCAACAAATAAAAGCGGACCACTGTTCTCTAATGAATCAACAGACACAGGATTCACGGAGGACGCGCTCTGTAGGGAAACAAAGATGTTATTCCCGCTCACCGCCCCACCCCCGTGCCAGCCCAGACACTGACTCTTGGTCCTTCAGAGGGTGATTTACATGCTATTACTACTGCAGAAAAACCTGCTTTCAGGAAAGGCATGAAATCAGTCTATGACTTTTTTTTCCAGGAGTCAGGAATACAGTACGGGATACTACCCCATATCTCCAAGGTCAAACCTTGAGAGCAGTGAGGCTGGCCTTGTGTTTGCACTGAGTTCTGATGGTTCAGTTCCTTGTCCGGATGATCTCAGACACCCTGTGGGGCATTCTCTCTTGGTGCTGGGAGAATCAAGGCTCGGGGGTCAGGGGGCCCCAGGACCCACCCAGCCAGGTGGGAGCCTGGTCGAGATTCGCTGGGTCCCCTCCGTCCCCACCACGTGGCCCAGAGGGCAGTTCCAGGCGGGCACTGGAGAAGCGACCTGGAAGGGTCTTCTCTCCGTGGGGGACAGACGGCGGCTGCCAGCGGATCGGCAGCCCTGGAAGTGTGGCATGAACGACTAAGCGCTGGGTGGCTGAACTGACTCTGACAGAGCTACTTACATGCTCGAGTCTTTCCACATCATGTAAGGGTACTGATTTTTGCGAGAGACGTCTAAGGAGCTAGATTAGAAAACCGTGCGTGACACCTGACGTGCGCGATAGGCTCACGCCTGGGGTCTGGGGATGGAATTCTGCTTGGCGCTCAGAGGACGGCGACACGTGTCTGCAAGCTGCCCTTGTCACCTGCGTCCGGGGGTCACTCCAGGTCTAGGCCGTAGCGACCCGCACATAGACCTTCGAAAACGGAGGGGATAAGCACGCGTCAGACAGTCCCGTTCTGTTTTCAGTGACTGCTGTCCAGGTTCAGCAGTTTTTCCTCACGGTTCAAGCGGAGAGCTTCCAGCTGCGTTCGGTCTCATGCAGCGCCTCACTCACTCTGGCTCCACTCCTCTTTGTATTAATGAAAAGATCCTTTTATCCTGGTAAGCTTGGAAGTGACACTCTCCCGTGGCGCGCATGCTTGGGCTGACTTGTGCAATGCACACCCCTGGGCACTTGCCTTGGCAGACAGTCTGACCTGGCGAGTCCCTGGAGGGGGCTCGGGTCCGCCCTCCTGCTTTAGCAGAGGTGAGTTTATTTTCAGGCCTTTAGAGCTCTTCTCTCCCCTTCCTCTTAGGGAAATTGCGGACATCTTTCCGAGATTGCAAAGATCGTTAAAGAGCAGGAAGGTGGGGCACAGTAATGCGGCCTGTCCTGTCGGGGAGAAGCAGAGGCGCCGCCAAGCAGCCCTCGCCAGTGCCTGGAGGCGGGGCTGGCGGAGGCGGAGCGGCGCCTTCCGTCCCGGGGCCTGGGGCAGACACGGGCCCAGAGGGAGGCCCCGCCGGCCCAGGCTGCGAAGGGCCTCCAGCTGCTGCCCTTCTCCGCATCCGGATCGCCACTGTCCTCTCGCTGGGCCGGGGGCGGGACAGCCTGAGGTGCAAGAGGGTGCCGCAAGGTCCCAGGGACATCCCAGGGACACTTCGTCCTTGGGGAGACTCACGGCAGGGCGATCTTCGGGTCCTCTCCTGGGGGTCCCAAGGCCACAGCGGGCTCGAGAGCTGCCCCAGGGAGCTGCAGGGTGGAGGCTCCCCTTTCACCCCACCTGCGTTATCCGCCAGGGGCCGGGTACCGATCCCGGGTCCCCCTGAGACGACCCCCATGGACTCACCCTCAGCATCTCAAGGTGTGGGTTGAGGCCGAGACAGAGGGAAGGAGGCCTTGGGGATAAACCAGGTGGGAACCTTCCAGAACATCAGCCAACAGACAGGCTCCTGGCTGCCCGGTGCTCTCCTGCCCGAGGCTGTGGAGCCATAAATAGACGGCCCAGCCTCCTCATTTTGACCCCCGGGCGGCCTCGGCCTGTAGCAGCGTGGAGGAGCTTGGGTTCCCAGCCAGAGACCGAGCCTGGGTCCCCACGATGGCAGCACCAGATCCGGCCACGGGGCCTGGGGTCAGCGACAAGGCCCTGCCTTCAGCTTTGCAGGAAAGAATCCCCACGAGGACGGAAAGCACTTGAGTGAGTGGAATGTTTGTTAGAAAGAGTCCAGCACTCGTGGACGGCGCTAGAGCAGGTGACGGAGCTCCGGCCGAGCTCTTTCAAATCCTGAGAGGCGATGCTGTGAAAGTGCTGCACTCAATATGCCAGCAAATGTGGAAAACTCAGCCGTGGCCACAGGACTGGAAAAGGTCAGTCTTCATTCCAATCCCAAAGAAAGGCAATGCCAAAGCATGCTCAAACTACCGCACAATTGCACTCATCTCACACACTAGTAAAGTAATGCTCAAAATTCTCCAAGCCAGGCTTCAGCAATACGTGAACTGTGAACTTCCTGATGTTCAAGCTGGTTTTAGAAAAGGCAGAGGAACCAGAGATCAAATTGCCAACATCTGCTGGATCATGGAAAAAGCAAGAGAGTTCCAGAAAAACACCTATTTCTGCTTTATTGACTATGTCAAAGCCTTTGACTGTGTGGACCATAATAAACTGTGGAATACTCTGAAAGAGATGGGAATACCAGACCACCTGACCTGCCTCTTGAGAAATCTGTATGCAGGTCAGGAACCAACAGTTAGAACTGGACATGGAACAACAGACTGGTTCCAAATAGGAAAAGGAGGACGTCAAGGCTGTATATTGTCACCCTGCTTATTTAACTTCTATGCAGAGTACATCATAAAGGAAGAGGAACCAGAGATCAAATTGCCAACATCCACTGGATCATGGAAAAAGCAAGAGTTCCAGAAAAACATCTATTTCTGCTTTATTGACTATGCCAAAGCCTTTGACTGGGTGGATCACAATAAACTGTGGAAAATTCTGAAAGAGATGGGAATAGCAGACCACCTGACCTGCCTCTTGAGAAACCTATATGCAGGTCAGGAAGCAACAGTTAAAACTGGACATGGAACAACAGATTGGTTCCAAATAGGAAAAGGAGTACGTGAAGACTGTATATTGTCACCCTGCTTATTTAACTTCTATGCAGAGAACATCATGAGAAACGCTGGGCTGGAAGAAGCATAAGCTGGAATCAAGATTGCTGGGAAAAATGTCAGTAACTTCAGATATGCAGATGACACCACCCTTATGGCAGAAAGTGAAGAGGAACTCAAAAGCCTCTTGATGAAAGTGAAAGAGGAGAGTGAAAAAGTTGGCTTAAAGCTCAACATTCAGAAAATGAAGATCATGGCATCTGGTCCTATCACTTCATGGCAAATAGATGGGGAAACAGTGGAAACAGTGTCAGACTTTATTTTGAGGGGCTCCAAAATCACTGCAGATGGTGACTGCAGCCATGAAATTAAAAGACGCTTACTCCTTGGAAGGAAAGTTATGACCAACCTAGATAGCATATTGAAAAGCAGAAACATTACTTTGCCAACAAAAGTCCATCTAGTCAAGGCTATGGTTTTTCCTGTGGTCATGTATGAATGTGAGAGTTGGACTGTGAAGAAGGCTGAGTGCTGAAGAATTGATGCTTTTGAACTGCAAGGAGATCCAACCAGTCCATTCTAAAGGAGATCAGTCCTGGATGTTCTTTGGAAGGAATGATGCTAAAGCTGAAACTCCATACTTTGGCCACCTCATGTGAAGAGTTGACTCATTGGAAAAGACTCTGATGCTGGGAGGGATTGGGGACAGGAGGAGAAGAGGACAACAGAAGATGAGATGGCTGGATGGCATCACGGACTCGATGGATGTGAGTCTGAGTGAACTCCAAGAGATGGTGATGAACAGGGAGGCCTGGCATGATGCAATTCTTGAGTTGCAAAGTGTCGGATACGACTGAGCAACTGAACTGAACTGAACTGATGTTTTCCTAATCGATTGGTAAGAGCTCTTTGTATGTTCTGATATAAAGTATTTTCTTCCCCCAGGTATATATCTTTACCCACTCTGTGGGTTGTTTTTACACTCTTTTAGAAGTGTTTTTTTTGGGGGGATTCCCAGGTGGCCCAGTGGTAAAGAATCCACCTGCCAATGCAGTAGACACTAGAAACACAGGTTCATCCCCTGGGTTGGAAAGATCCCCTGGAGGAAAGCACATCAGACCACTCCATTATTCTTGCTGGGAAAGTCCCATGGGCATAGGAGTCTGGCAGGCTATAGTCCATGGGGTCACAAAGGAGTTCGACATAACTTAGCTACTAAATAACAACAACAACAGGATTAGAAGGCACTCTAGGAGTCAAGAGATGCTTTCTTGGCATGGGTTTAAAAAAGCAGGAAGCTAGAGGCCAGGTCTGCACCTGTGACCCTATCTATCATCGTATCCAGAGACTCTCAATGCTCTGGCTTGTTCAAACTACAAAGATCACTTGGATAAGGATGTCTTCATCTTACGTGATTACAGAATCCTTCTGGGAATGTTTCCTATTCCCAGATATAAGAAAATTAATATTTATTAATATAAATATTTCTTATAATAATAATAATTATTATATAATATTTATTTACTCCCAAAGAAAGTTAATATTCTTCCTCCTAAAGCATTGGAACATATCAAGAAGGGACTTCTGCTTCTAGTGTCTTAAAAGTTTTGATTTGCCTCAAATGACACAGTGTACCAACAGTAGCTCACAATGACCTCCATTAGTTGGGATTTGTCGAATAACTTCTGAGGACCTTGGGCAATCTCCTTCTCCTTTATCAGTGATGCTGAACTCTGTTAGGAGAACCTTTTACATTTTGCTGCTGCTGTTGTTTAGTTGCTGGTTGTGTTCAACTCTTTTGTGATCCCGTGGACTGTACCTGCCAGGCTCATCTGTCTATGGGATTCTCCAGGCAAGAATACTGGAGTGGGTTGCCATTTCCTTCACTGCTGCATCAGTTTCCAATTACTGAGGCTCTTCGCTTACTGCTCCCCACCACCCTCAAGTATTACATTATTACAGTTCAACAGGTCAACAGGGTTGAGGCTTTCCTCAGCACTTCTCTGAACAAGAAACTTCAATTCACTATAAGAAGGTTAATAATATTAAGATTGTGCTCTCAGAGAGCACTATTCATCTTCCAGAGGCTTAATGCTGCCCATCAGGGTTCTCACTAGATGGAGATGAGGCTTTTAAAACTCATTAGCTTTCCAAGAGCATCCCCTGCTTTCTTGGGTTCAGATCATTTGCACACTTTTCCTTTGGGAGTGGCACCCGTAACAAGGGAATCAGCTATCAGCTGAGTTCCTGCAATGAAGCCCATTAGAAAAAATGTTCTCTCAGTTCACCTTGATCTCAGGTCCAACTCTTTACAGAAATCTCCATTTAAGCTTTTCTCAGATAAAATTTCTATCCATTTTTAGTTAGAAAAGTACCTCATCTAACATTCAGTCACATAAGTTAGGTTATATTGGAAAGCAATGAGAATAAAAGGGTTTGGGGGTAGAAGTTAATAATATATTTTTAGGATCCAGAATTTATGACTGTCTTAATGGAGGAGATAAGTTTATATTTGAGGTTTCTCTTGGGGCTCAGATGGTAAAGAATAAAAGATCTGCCTGCAGTGCTAGAGACCTAGGTTTGATCCCTGGGTTGGGAAGATCCTCTGAGAAGGAAATGGCAGCCTACTCCAGGATTCTTGCCTAGAGAAGCCCATGGACAGAAAGGCCTGGTGGGCTACAATCCACGGGGTCACACAGAGAGGGACACGACTGAGTGACTAACACACAAATTTATATTTTAAATAGTATAACTAAGGATCTTTATAAAATCTGAAATAAATATTTTGTTTTGACTTCCAGTTACATTCATTTTCATAGATCATGCAGTTTCTTGAATAGAGAGGTCATTTAATCATGCTGAATAACTGAGGAATAACATATATCAAAATCTTCCCCCATGGCTTGATCCAGACACTTCATATAAGGGGCTCTCATTACTTTGGAAACATTCTATGCAAACCCATTTATATAACAAACCCATTATATAACAAAACAGTGGATTCTAATGAACAGATTCAGATTGAATAATCTTTCCATCAAAATCTTAATAATTTTTGCTCTCTGCTTCTATAATTGCATTCAATATCTCTTTGCATCAATAAAGCAAATTATTTCCTGCTGAACATAGCTTCATTAGCATTGAAGTCCAGAAGCCCCTTCTAATTGTAGTTAAATGATGCTGTTGAAATCAAAGACTATTTTGGAGCATAAAAAGAAGCCCTTTTATCTGGCAAGATCAAATATCACGTATGGGAAGTTTTTATCACCCGGGTGCCTTTTGAACCCAGAAGTGTTTCATAAAACATCTTCCAGAAAGTCACTGAAAAAAATAGGAAAAAATAAGTAGGAAAATAACTATTTCATAATAAAATTATCCCTAAATGAATGAATAAATATTCTTCCAAGATATATATGAAGGTAAGTTCCCAGGTGGCTCAGTGGTTGAAGAATCCATCTGCCAATGCAGGAGACACAGGAGATGCAGGTTTGATACCTGGGTTGGGAAGATACCCTGGCCCTTCATCAATGGAAGAGGTATACGTAAATTAGTTGTTTTAATTGTACAATAATAAATTAACTTTATTATCATTATGTTTCCAGGGGATAGGGTTTCACTGGTCAGGAAGCAGGGACCCCAGAGAATGGACCTTTTTATGGGGAGGAGGAGGACAGAAGTGCTGTAGTTGGGTCTGCCAAAACCTGGAAGTTTAAAACCCATCATAAATTCAAAGGAGGCAGCCCATGACTTGGCTGTATGATTCAGGGTCTTTTTTTCCCATTCAGCATATTATTAAAGAAAAGCTTCAGATAGGATATATGTGTCCCGTTAATGTCCAGCTCAGTAGTTAATTATTAATATATGCATTGTCCCCAAATGCTTCACAGTGAGCCCTGTACATAATAGTTGCTTAAGAGACAGTTCTTTAATTTCCTGGATCTGATTCGCGGCACCCCCAGGGGGAATGTAGTTAAAGTGTCTCTCCATGAGACACACCATTTAATTGACCAACCCCCTGGGCAACAGAATCTTGAAGATGAATATCTCTAATAGTGCTTAGAACATACTACAGCAACAGCAAGAAGCAGTTGAGAGTGACTGACCCCACTGCGTGGAGTAAGACTGAAGGACAGTTTTCTCTGCAGTTATCTACATTATGGAAGGAGATTAGGTAGACAGGTAGACATAAGTGTGTAGAAATAAAACAATTAAAATTAATGAAAGCCTAATTACCTACTCTTTTTCCTTCTCTCCATCTATCCTGTTCTAGGAATACAATTATTGTAAGTTCAATACAGCAGTGTTCTGGTGTTAGTCACTCAGTTATGTCTGACACTTTGTGACCCAATGGACTTGAGCCCATCAGCTCCTCTGTTCACAGGATTCTCCAGGCAAGAACACCACAATAGATTGTTATTCCCTTTTCCAGGGGCTCTTCCTGACCAGGGATTGAACCCAGATCTCCCACACTGCAGGCAGATTCTTTACTGTCTGAAACACCAGGGAAGCCTGGTAATGAGTTTGAATTCTTCCTAAGGAACGGCTCAATTATTCTAGTAGTTTGCTAGGTTTACCATAGCAAAGTACCACAAATCGCGTGACTGAAACAGCAGAAATGTATTGCCTCACAGCTCTGGAGGCTAGTAGTACAAGATGAAGTATTCAGCAGTGTTGGTTCCCTCTGAAGGTTGTGACGGAGAATCTGCCTCAGTCTCTGTCATGGTTCCTGGTGGTTTGCCTGCAATCTTCGGTGTTCCTTGGCTGATAGAAGCCATGTCCCAATCTCTGCTTCCCTTGTCATATGATGTTCTCCCTGAATGCATCTGTCTCCAGGTCCAAACTTCCCCTTTGATAAGGACACCAGTCATTGAATTAGGGACTCATCCTACTCATCTGAACTACATAATTACTGGATTGGCCAAAATGTTCGTTTGGGTTTTTCCGTAAGATGTTATGATATTTCTTATAAGCAGAATTGAAAAAGAAATGATATAAATGAACTTATTTACAAAACAGAAACAGACAGACTTAGAGAATTTACTTAGGGTTACCAGAAGGGAAGGGTAAGGAAAAAGGGATAGTTAGGGAATTTGGAATGAACAGATACACACTGCTATGTTTAAAATGGAAAACCAACAAGGACCTGCTCTATAGCTTATGAACTCTGCTAGATGTATGTGGCAGCCTAGATGGAAGGGGAGTTTGGAGCAGAATGGATACAGTATATGCGTGGCTGAGTTGCTCTGCTGTGTGCTTGAAACTGTCACAACAGTGTTGATCAGCTATACTCCAAAACACACAAAAAAGTTTAAAAAGGTTATTTATCAATAAATAACCTTTGGATATAATTTTTTCTCAACTAAAGTCTGGATTTTGCAACTTACTTTAAAACCTATTTGTCTTTAGCTTCTGTTGAAAATATGTTCATCAGTATAAAAAAAACTCTTGTTTTGACTTTGTTATTGTCATTACCATAGACTCTGTCAAAAAATATGATGGTTTGTCCCTACACTAAAAAGTCACTAAAATCACCCCAAATTGTTCTTTTGGAATCTCACATGAGAGTCTGGTTTTTTAAACAATCTTTTTTGGAATATAGTTGATTTACAATGCCATGTTAGTTTCAGGTATACAGCTAAGTGAATCAGTTACACATATACGGGATTTGTCGTTATTGTTGTTTAGTCACTTAGTCATACCCGACTCTTTGTAGCCCCATGAAATGTAGCCCACCTGGCTCCTCTGTCCATGAAATTCTCTAGGCAAGAATACTGGAATGGGTTGCCTTTTCCCTCTCCAGGGATCTTCTTGACCCAGGGATCCAACCAGTGTCTCCTGCATTGGCTGGTGAATTGGATTGTTTACCTCTAACCGCCCAGGAATCCAACATATATACAGCACCACTCTTTTTTTCCCCCTATCCTTTTCCCATTTAGGCCACTACAGAGTACTGAGTAGAGTTCCCTGGGCTATACAGCAGGTTCTTATTGTTTATCTACTTTATATCTAGCAGTGTGTATATGTCAATCCCAATCTCCCAATTTATCCCTCCCCCTGCTTATTCCCTGGTAACCACAACTTTGTTTTCCACATCTGTGACTACTTCTGTTTTATAAATAAATTCACTTGTACCCTTTTTTAAGCTTCCACATATAAGTAATACCATATGATATTCATCTTTCTCTGATATACTTCATTCAGTATGACAATCTCTAGATACATCCATGTTGCTGCAAATAACATTATTTTGTTCTTTTTAATGGCTGAGTGATATTCCATTGTATATATGTACCACATCTTTATCCCCTCCTCTGTTGATGAACATTTAGGTTTCTTCCATAACCTAAATGTAAGGTCAGACACTATAAAATGCTTAGAGGAAAACACAGGCAGAACACTGTTTGACGTAAATCACAGAAGGATCCTTTTTGAGTCATCTCTTAGAGTAATGAAAATAAAAGCAAAGAAAACAACAACAACAAAAATGGGATATAATTAAACTTAAAATCTTTTGCATAGCAAAGGAAACTATAAGCCAAACAAAAAGACAACTCTCAGAATGGGAGAAAATATTTACAAATGAATCAACCAACATGGGATTAATCTCCAAAATACACAAACAGCTCATGCTGCTCAAGATCAAAACGCAAATCATCCAATTAAAAAACGGGCAGAAGATCTAACAGATATTTATCCAAAGACATACAGATGGCTAAAAAGCACATGAAAAGATGCTCAATTTCATAATTCTTCAGAGAAAGTAAAATCAAAACCATAACGAGGTATCACCTCACACCAGTCAGAATGGCCATCAATAAACAATAAATGCTGGAGAGAGTGTGCAGAAAAGGAAACCCTCCTATACTGTTGGTGTGAATGTAAACTGGTACAGCACTATGGAGGACAGTATGGAGGTTCCTTATAAAGCTAAAAATAGAACTACTGTATGACCCAGCAATCCTACTCCTGGGCATAAACCCAGAGAAACCCACAATTCCAAAAGACGCATATATCTTAGTGTTCATTGCAGCACTATTTACAATGGCCAGGACATGGAAGAATCTCATTTTTTTCTGCCTTTTCCTTAGATGTTGTATCTTTGCATATATCCTTATTAACCTATAATTGCTTTGTACATACTTTTTTGCTTCTTTTAATCTACTGTAGAAACCAGACACTCACTCATACTTGATTCCTCTGCAAATAAGATTAAACCCCAAGGGTGAAATATTCATGAATACTGGTGTTTGGATGCTGTGACACTTATTTGGGTTTCTTAGATTCTCTCTACTTTTTCTCAGCTTGTTTTCTGTCTGTTAGTTGTGTCCCCAGAAATTCGAAGTTTCCAAACATCTGAGTTGTCGATAGGCAAGGCACCATCCTACGAATCAACAATAACAAGTACACTTTCACTTACATGATCACTTTTAATCTGAACCTAGCTCTTATATCAGGCTTTCCTAAGAATACTGTCTCCAATTCCAAACAGCTCACAGTCTTTTTGAACTACATAAGTCACCCTAATGAAAAAGACTGAGAACATTTACAAAGAAGTAGACAATTTCAAGACCTTAATAGAATGTTTCAGTTCAGTTCAGTCGCTCAATCATGTTTGACTCTTTGTGACCCCATGAATTGCAGCATGCCAGGCCTCCCTGTCCATCACCAACTCCCGGAGTTCACTGACTCACGTCCATCAAGTCGATGATGCCATCCAGCCATCTCATCTTCTGTCGTCCCCTTCTCCTCCTGCCCCCAATCCCTCCCAGCATCAGAGTCTTTTCCAGTGAGTCAACTCTTCCCATGAGGTGGCCAAAGTACTGGAGTTTCAGCTTCAGCATCATTCTCTTCTAAGAAATCCTAGGGCTGATTTCCTTCAGAATAGACTGGTTGGATCTCCTTGCAGTCCAAGGGACTCTCAAGAGTCTTCTCCAACACCACAGTTCAAAAGCATCAATTATTTGGCTCTCAGCCTTCTTAACAGTCCAACTCTCACATCCATACATGACCACAGGAAAAACCATAGCCTTGACTAGATGGACCTTTTTGGCAAAGTAATGTCTCTGCTTTTCAATATGCTATCTGGGTTGGTCATAACTTTTCTTCGAAGGAGTAAGTGTCTTTTAATTTCATGGCTGAAGTCACCATCTGCAGTGATTTTGGAGCCCAGAAAAATAAAGTCTGACACTGTTTTCCCTGTTTCCCCATCTATTTCCCATGAAGTGATGGGACCAGATGCCATGACCTTCATTTTCTGAATGTTGAGCTTTAAGCCAACTTTTTCACTCTCCTCTTTCACTTTCGTCAAGAGGCTTTTGAGTTCCTCTTCACTTTCTGCCATAAGGGTGGTGTCATCTGCATATCTGAGGTTATTGATATTTCTCCTGGCAATCTTGATTCCAGCTTGTGCTTCTTCCAGCCCAGCGTTTCTCATGATGTGCTCTGCATAGAAGTTAAATAAGCAGGGTGACAATATACAACCTTGATGTACTCCTTTTCCTATTTGGAACAAGTCTGTTGTTCCATGTCCAGTTCTAACTATTGCTTCCTGACCTGCATACAGGATTCTCAAGGGGCAGGTCAGGTGGTCTGGTATTCCCATCTCTTTCAGAATTTTCCACAGTTTAATCTGCATAGAAGTTAAATAAGCAGGGTGACAATATACAGCCTTGACATACTCCTTTTCCTATTTGGAACCAGTCTGTTGTTCCATGTCCCATTCTAACTGTTGCTTCCTGACCTGCATACAGATTTCTCGAGAAGCAGGTCAGGTGGTCTGGTATTCCCATCTCTTTCAGAGTTTTCCACAGTTGATTGTGATCAGTACTGTTAAAAGCTTTGGCATAGTCAGTAAAGCAGAAATAGATGTTTTTCTGGAACTCTCTTGCTTTTTCCATGATCCAGTGGATGTTGGCAATTTGCTCTCTGGTTCCTCTGCCTTTTCTAAAACCAGCTTGAACATCAGGGAGTTCACAGTTCACGTATTGCTGAAGCCTGGCTTGCAGAATTTTGAGCATTACTTTTCTAGCATGTGTGATGAATGCAATCGTGCGGTAGTTTGAGCATTCTTTGGCATTGCCTTTCTTTGAAATTGGAATGAAAACTGACCTTTTCCAGTCCTGTGGCCACTGCTGAGTTTTCCAAATGTGCTGGCATTTTGAGTGCAGCACTTTCACAGCATCCTTTCAGGATTTGAAATAGCTCAACTGGAATTCTATCAGCTCTACTAGCTTTGTTCATAACGATGCTTTCTAAGGCCCACTTGACTTCAGATTCCTATTGTGATTATGTAACTATTATTCACTTAATACCATTGTATCATGGTTGATCAACAGAAAATAATAGAATTCTACGTCACCAAAACTACCATTTAATGCATGTTGAATTTTATCAAACGCTATAAATGCATCAATTGATATGATCATGTGGTTTTTATTTTTCTTTCATTGATGACCAGATTGATTTGCATTTATTGAACAATCCATATGACCCTGGAATGAGTCCAACTTGATTGTAGTGTATGATCATTTTTATGTGTTATCAGATTTGGTTTGCTAATATTTTATTGAGGAATTTTGCATTTACATTAATGGAAAATATTGGCCTCTAGTTTTCTTTTTGGGTAGTATCTTTGCTAGTTTTGGTATTAGGGTGATTGTGGCTTCACAGAATGACATGGGAGCAGTTCCTCCTCTTCAGTCTTTTGGAAGAGTGTAAGAAGAATCAGTCCAAGTGCTTTGTATGTTTGGTAGAATTCCCCAGTGAAGTCATCTGGTCCTGGAGTTTTGTTTGCAGGGAGTCACTGTTTTTACAGATTGTGTTTTACTTCTAGTGATTGGTCTGTTGAGGTTATATGTTTCTTCTTGATGCAGTTTCGGCAGGCTCTATGTTTCTAGAAGAGCTTCCCCACGACTGAGGAGGAGCTTCCCCAGGCTGCAGTGCAGGAGGTGCAGGAGATGCAGGTTCGATCTGTGGGTCGGGAAGATCCCTTGGAGGAGGAAATGGCAACCCACTCCAGTATTCTTGCCTGGAAACTCCCATGGACAGAGGAGCCTGGTGGGCTACAGTCCATAGGGCCACAGAGAGTTGGACACGACTAAAGCGACTTAGCACAGCACAACCCACAGCACGTGTTTCCAGAAACTTGTCCATTTCTTGTATGTTGTCCATTCTCTTGGTATATAACTGTCCATAGCATTTTCTTATGATTTTTTTTGTATTTCTGCACTATTGGTTCTTACTTCTCCTTTTTCATTTCTTATTTCGGTTATTTGGGTCCTTTATTTTTTCTTCTTGGTGAGCCTGTCCAGAGGTTTATGGATTTTGTTTGTCCTTTGAAAGAACTAACTCTTGGTTTTATTGATTTTTTTTCTATATTTAATCTCCATTTATTCCTCTCTGATCTTAATTATTTCCTTCCTTCTGCTGACATTAGGTTGTGTTTATTCTTCTTTTTCTAATTATTTTAGGTGGTAGGTTAGGATTTTTATTTGGGATTTTTTTCTTTCTTTCTTTCTTTTTTTTTTTTTTTTTAAAAAGACCTATACTGATATGAACTTCTCTCTTAGGATTTTTTTTGCTGCACCTCATAGATTTTGTATGATTGTGTTTTCTGCACACTCTTGAGATGAAGGAGAAAAATATTCTGAGAGGCATGTTTACAATTCCTTGCAAGACTTACTATTAAATCAATTAATGGTTGGGTAATTTAGTTGCACACTCTTCTTCAAGTCAACTTGCCCTGCCCTAACTGTTTTTAATTTAGTCCTGACTTTTATAAAAGTACCCACCCCCAAGCCTCCTTTGACTTCTCCCTATTTTAGTTTTCTTCTTAGCAGTCATCACTCCCAGACATTGGTATCTGTTCATTGCTCTCCGTGGTCTATCCTGCCCCATTAGAATGTAAGTTTCTTGTCTTCAAGAAACTTACATAGCATTTGTTCATTGCTATCCCCCACTGCCCAGAACTGCTTCGGCTAGCATCAAGAGGCAATCAGTACTCATCTGTGATATGAAAGAATGCCTACATTGTTGTTCTGCATTCACTAAGAAGCCCTGCTTTGAGAAGAAAAATAATCCCCTAGGAAACAAGGCAGAACCTGGCCTAGACAGGCTTAATCTGGATAATGTACTGGCCTCATGAACTGTGAACACATGTCATGCAAGCTGGACTACATGATTCTGGGAAAGTGGCTTCTGACTCTCAGCCTTATTCCTGTATGAACTTCACTGTAGTACGGAGTTGATCACAAAGTCTGAATAAGTCTGTGAGTTCACTGCTCTAAGGTCCTGTTTCTTCATCCAGAGGGTAGAGGTGAGACTACCAACTTTGTGATGTTTTTCTATCGCTTAGATCAATGACTGGCCTAGAAGAGAACAGTCATATGGTGATTAGTGTGGGTTCTAGATCCCTATTGAGAGAAGTGTTTGCTAGGGATGGAAATGGGGAGGAAACCATGAGGACACTGGGCACCTTAGAAGGGAGAGAAGAGAAACGACCATTTAATGAGTACCTGCTGTAGACCAAATGCGGCCCAGGGGTCACATGCTTTATGAGCATCCAGTTAAAATCGCACAATTAAAAGAAGGTTGGGGTCAGCACCACATCTCACAAGCAGGAACCTAAGGCTTAGAGAAGCTTCTGTAGCTTGACTGAGTCCCACAGCTGCTATGTGAAAGAGAAGGTTTGGCACTAAATCAGTCTGATTTCCAGGCTTATCACATTCCCCTGCGTCCCAGGAGATGTTTTGGATCATCTCATGGGGGCTGTTGGCAGGCCTTGCCACCGTCTCAATATAAGTCTCTGCCTCTGCTGGGTGAGAAGGACAAAGCAACAGTCACAATCAGCGAGGCAAGTCAAGGATGCTCCTGTTTTTAGACTTCAGATGCTGACTGTTGAGCTCATTGTTCTCTTCCTGTTATGAAACATCATCCTTGAGCCTAGGTCCACTTTTTTGAGCTAATAATTCCCTTTTATCTCCATCCCCCACTTTTATTGCCCCCCCCATATTTTTGAAGTTGAGCCTTTTGTTTATATGTGTTTTAAAACACATATAGTTTTGTGTTCAAATATTTTTAATTTACACAGATGACATTGGCCTGTAGACCTCTGTTTCCTGCTTTTTGCTTGTTGCACTTTGTTTTTAAGATCCATCCATGTTGCTGTGTACACATATTAACTCATTCTTTTTTGGGGGGGAGGGGCTGCATCAGGTCTTAGTTGTGGTGTGCAGGATCTTTGTCGTGTCTCGTGCAGAATCTTGCAGCTCGCGGGCATGGGCGCCAACTCAGTAGTTGAGGTGAGTGGGCTTAGTTGTTCTGGGGCATGTGGGATCTTCGTTCCCTGACCAGGGATAGAACCTGTGTCCCCTGCATTGGCAGGCAGATTCTTAACCGCTGGACCACCAGGGAAGTCCCTAGCCCATTATTCCTAAATGCTGCAAATAGTCACTTTGTGCACACTTGATGTTCTACACAGGCATTCCTCCAGAGGGGCACACCAGGATGCTTTCCAGCTCTCTGCTCGTATTAACAACACTACGGTGGACGTCCTCCTACATACCCCCAATATACCTGTGTGAGAATTGCTTGCTTATTCTAGGCTACTTGGGGTAGAGAGCACGTGTGTATGTAACTTAGCTAAGTAGTTCCAGATGGCTCTCTTCCAAGGCTGCCCCATGTGCAGTCACCCTGACGTGATGCTTCCTCTTTCCTATACTTCCTCCTAGCCTCTGACACTTGGGGTAGGATTTTGTATTTGTGCCAATCTGATGGGTGCAAACATAACTTTAAAAAAAAAAGAAACTTTGGTTTTATTTGACTGTAAATAAGTCTGAGTATCTACAGCATATTGGCCTTTTGTGTTTCTCTTCATTGAATTACTTCTCCATATCCTATGCTCATTTGTCGGTTAGAGTTCCTGACATTTTCTTGTTCACTCTTATAAGGAGTTCCTGGTGTGTTATAAATACTGATCTCTTCTCACTCTTTTGCCGGAACGGGGAGCTGTGCTGTCCGGCATGCGGGACTTAGTTCCTCAACCAGAGATCAAACCCATGCGCCCTACATTGGGAGGGCAGAGTCTTAACCACTGGCTCACCAGGGATGTCTCCCTTGTCACTTTTAGACAAGTATCTTCTCCCAAACTATATCCGTCTATTGATTTTGTTAAGCAAAAACTTTAATTCTGGGGTTATCAAGTTCATCTTTTTTCGTATTTTTTATCTTAGAAGTTGGGCATGGGATTGGTGGTTTGAGAAATCCGTCCCCATCAGCTGGTCACAAAGACATTCTTCAGTATTTTCTTCTAACAGCCCACATGGGCAGAGGGGCCATCAGTCTTGTGTTTCTGTTGGCGGAAGGCTCAGGCTTATGAATCCCTTGCTGACCTGGAGGGTAGAGAGTTTTGTTCTCTTTCCTTCAAGGGCCCTACAAGCCAATGGGAAAGCAGTTAGACAAAGAGGGCTTTAACTGAATTTTCTGCTTTTTAATTTTTCTGAACTTCAGGGGTGCTCATCCCTCATATCACATAGGCAATAGTTAGTGAGTGGAGGTATCCCTATGGCCCTCTGCTGCCCTAACATCTTGAGAGGAGGCGGCCCGGTAACTTCATCCCCAGTGATGTCTTATAACTCCTGATGTCTGGCACGGAGATGTCTGTGAAATTCAAAGTCAGAGGGCAAGAGGAAGGAGACTGGCCTGTGCTAATGTGGTAGTGGTGTGGGGGCCCAGGCCTCCACCTTAGTGGGCCCATGTGGACAGTGGGATGTGAGTGGGAGCCTGGTTCCAGGGATCAAGGCGCCTCTGACATTTGCTGGACTTCACTCCTGGGGCCCCTTCTTTGTACACATCAGTTCAACATGAAAACAAATCCTGGAAAATCAAATCGGGATGGAGGAGTTTGAATGTCACCCTGTCTGACCTCCTTCCCTTACTGACGGGGGAACGGACCTGGAGTGAGCGAGCTTATGAAACATCACACAGCTTGTGGATTGGAGACCCAGGGCTGGAACCCAGACTTTTTGACACCGGGCCGAAGCTCTGACTGCTCACTTGGAGAGATTCCATCGTATGGAGACAGTCCTGGGTTTGAACCTCATTGTTCATTTCATAATTGCATAAATAGATGTATTTGCCCCTGTAGCCCGTGCTTTAAAGAGATATGCTCAGGGCTGTGAGATCTTGGAGGAATCTGACCTTGTCTCAGATCTTCAGAGAAGGTTCTAGAAGGAAATGGGCTGAAGTCTACAGTTGAATCGTGCTTAACCTACTAGAGAGGGGAGAGGTTGGATGGATGGATGGATGACTGTGAGCCTGGGTTTAAGAGGTTGGTTGTTTCCCCACTGTGAACTCTTTCTTGGCCCGGGGAGGCCTGCTGGTAAATTGCTAAATGTGTCAGTCCTTTGAGTATTTAACATAAAGCTGGGCAGCTGTTCCCTTGAAGAACTTACCTCTGTCCCTATACACTTCTTTGAACCCTATCACTAATCCCTAGGAAGGGAAAATGCAAAAGCAAAAAAGTAAAATGCATTGTTAATCATGCTGAAATATAATGCTCCTCTCTCAACCTTGGAAGATGAGAAATTTACATGCTGATTTCATCCACTACTTCACTCAGGGGATGACAGGCTGCAGTTCTGAAGAGGCTTCAGCGAGTTAAGTACTATAAACCTTGCCCAGGTTCTTAAGCCTCCTTTGGAAATCTTGGAGACCAATTGGTAATGTTGGCATTCTTTCCAGTGACTTCTGGCCCTGCCAGCCAGGGTGTGGACAGTTCCCACTCAAAAAAAGATTTCACATTGGGCTAGGACGTGGTCTGTTCATCTGTTGGGGAACGTGAGACTGTTAAGGGAAAAGAGGCTGAGAAAGGGATTCTGCAAAGAAACAAAAGCAAGCAAGAGTGGCTGTTACCGATGCCACAGTCCCTCTGACAAAGCTCTCTTGTTGCTGGAATCAGAGAAGGAAGAAGGGGGAAAAAACTAACGTTTATTTGGCACTTGCTGTGTACTAGGTTGGAGAAGGAAACGGCAACCCACTCCAGTACTCTTGCCTGGAAAATTCCATGGACAGAGGAGCTATCTGCCCTTGACTCCTCACATTCCGTGGGAGGTGTTGTCATTCTCATTTTGCCGATGGGGAAACTAAGCTAATTAACATGCCCAATACAGTGAGAACAATGATGATGATAGCAGTTCATATTCATATGCTAGACACCGGTCTAAGCTCTTGCCATGTGTAACTCACTTAATCCTCATGAAAACCCTGTAGGGCAGGAGCTGGTATGATCCACATTTTTTCAGTTGAGGAAAGTAAAGCATGAAAAGGTTGAGAGTCTTGCCCTTAAAGAGTCAACAGCAGTGGTGTGAGTATTTAGTCGCTCAATTGTGTCCGACTCTTTGTGACCCTATGGGCTGTAGCTGGCCAGCCTCTTCTGTCCATGAAATTTTCCAGGCAGGAATACTGGAATGGGTTGCTGTTTCCTCCTCCTTGGGACCTTCCGGACCCAGGGATTGAACCTGGGTCTCCTGCAGCTCCTGCATGGCACTCTAGAGTTTACTTTTTTTTAATTTTTTTTTGACTGGAATTTAGCCTGTTGCTCTTATTGAACTTGAGTAACCTTAAAGGAAAATTCATATTTATGGCCAGAGTCAGAATAAGTATGTTTGGCCAAGTGAATGGCTCTTATCTAGTGATTATAGTCATAGCCCAGACAGAACTGTAATAATTCCTTTCTTCTAAAATAAACTTTCTAAGAGCCATCCAGTCAGAGCTTTGGAGAGGAGAGACCCACCAAGGTAAACCAGAGGTACTGGATGCAGGTAAGTGACCACAACCCAGCAATTTGATTGATTTCTAAAATTTGCATAATATATAGAAAAACCCTTGATTCATGTGTAAGAGTCCAGGAAACCAAGAAAGAAATGTTACGAACTATCATGAGTCAGGCCTAGCATCTTGGATCAGCTGTCTACTTCTGATTTCTTCTCTTTCTGTTGTTGGTGTTTTCTTATTATCAGAGCATTGCTTTAAGGTGAGTTTGAGGTCAGCAGTTCTCTCTGTAGACCCACCCGCACTCCATGAGGCAGCAGATGGGCACAGGGAGCCACTGCTGGTACCGAAGCTCCAGTTCCTCGTAGAGTTTGGGAAACTAAGCTAATTAACATGCCCAATACAGTGAGAACAATGATGATGATAGCAGTTCATATTCATATGCTAGACACCGGTCTAAGCTCTTGCCATGTGTAACTCACTTAATCCTCATGAAAACCCTGTAGGGCAGGAGCTGGTATGATCCACATTTTTTCAGTTGAGGAAAGTAAAGCATGAAAAGGTTGAGAGTCTTGCCCTTAAAGAGTCAACAGCAGTGGTGTGAGTATTTAGTCGCTCAATTGTGTCCGACTCTTTGTGACCCTATGGGCTGTAGCTGGCCAGCCTCTTCTGTCCATGAAATTTTCCAGGCAGGAATACTGGAATGGGTTGCTGTTTCCTCCTCCTTGGGACCTTCCGGACCCAGGGATTGAACCTGGGTCTCCTGCAGCTCCTGCATGGCACTCTAGAGTTTACTTTTTTTTAATTTTTTTTTGACTGGAATTTAGCCTGTTGCTCTTATTGAACTTGAGTAACCTTAAAGGAAAATTCATATTTATGGCCAGAGTCAGAATAAGTATGTTTGGCCAAGTGAATGGCTCTTATCTAGTGATTATAGTCATAGCCCAGACAGAACTGTAATAATTCCTTTCTTCTAAAATAAACTTTCTAAGAGCCATCCAGTCAGAGCTTTGGAGAGGAGAGACCCACCAAGGTAAACCAGAGGTACTGGATGCAGGTAAGTGACCACAACCCAGCAATTTGATTGATTTCTAAAATTTGCATAATATATAGAAAAACCCTTGATTCATGTGTAAGAGTCCAGGAAACCAAGAAAGAATGTTACGAACTATCATGAGTCAGGCCTAGCATCTTGGATCAGCTGTCTACTTCTGATTTCTTCTCTTTCTGTTGTTGGTGTTTTCTTATTATCAGAGCATTGCTTTAAGGTGAGTTTGAGGTCAGCAGTTCTCTCTGTAGACCCACCCGCACTCCATGAGGCAGCAGATGGGCACAGGGAGCCACTGCTGGTACCGAAGCTCCAGTTCCTCGTAGAGTTCAGGCAAGGGAGGGAAGTCCTCTCTGGGCCACGTGGTGGTCACCATAACTGTCGACTAAGAAACATGCACGACTTGAGAGCTGCAAGTTAAGTTTTACTTGGGGCAAATGAGGACTGCAGCCTGGGAGACAGCACCTCAGTGAGTAAATGGCACAAGTGGGATTGGAACAGGGAGAGTGGCTCCAGTTCTTATGCTTTAGCCACTAGGGTGGAAAGCAGGTCTTGAAACATCCTTGCCCTTTCAACCATGCCTGTCACCCTGCTCCTTGATGAGGATGCTGCTCTCATAAATGATATCATTTATTGAGTGCTGAGCATGAATGGGCACTGTGCCTGTTGCTTCCCATTCCTGTGTATTTCAGTCTTACCATCTATCATTAAGTGAAGACAGAAACTCAGAGAGGCCACATGTTCTGCCCAGGGTCACACCGCTAATGGTGGCTCTGGGCCACGTTCTAAGCAGGAGGGGTTCACTTGCTGGCTCATTGCGTTACCTTCAGGATATCATTCTGGAAGCTTGATCTGTGAGATGAGTGATGTTTCAGCAAGCAGTGAGAGTCTGCTCTTGACTCCGGGTGAGGCTGAGTGCTGGGGGACAAGAGATGGGACCTGTGTGGTAGTCCCGGCCTGGAGGAGCCGCTGGGCTTGGAAGTGGGAGGAGCTCTGGCCTTGGTGCCACTTCATTCTTCCACCTACAGACTCTGGACAGGCAGGACTTTGCCTCTCTAAACACCATACTGGCTGTCTTTTGACTAAAGAAACAGCAGCCTCCACCTGTTTAGTCAGATCTAGTTATAGCAAAGGCTATTTTATTATTGCTATTAATCTGACATAGAGGTTTGAAACTCTTGATTCTGAGGAATAAAAGACCCCCCAGAAAGACAGATCAGTAATCATCCAAATTGTGGCTATTTGAAGGCTTCAAGGAAGAGGTAGTTTTTTTCTTCTTTTTTTCTGGTCAAAGCAGGCCATTTGCATGTCACATTTGTTTCATTTCTTTTTTTTTCTTCCAATAATTTGGATCAAAATAATCATAAAGTTGCTCCATTTTAGGCAATTTCAGTAGGCCATTGACACATTGGATTAACAAAAATAAGTTATTTCCAAAGTCCCAATTCATATCGCCAAGAAAATTATAAGCAAATAATTATATGCATTTTTTTCACAAGTAGCTATTGACATAATGATGGCAATTCTTCCATTGTACCTAATCAGTAACAGATGTGCATCAGAGAAGGTGTGATGTGTATTAACTCCTGGCAGGAGGAAGGGATGTTTAAAGGAACTATTTTCTTAGACTCTCCTGGAAAGAGGCAGAGAGTGGGAGGCAGGCAGGGAGAGAGAGAAAATGAAAATAATCTTGCACCATGCTGTGCAGAGGTCCTCTTTCTGGCTGACTCACGGGAAGTAGCTGTTTGTAAAGGAACCCTCCAATGAGAGCACTGGGGCTTCTAGCAGACATGCATATATTAAGGTCAGGAGGAAAGAAAGGAAAAAACCCACATTTATTGAGCAAGAATTCCTTTGCAGATGTTCACACAGATTTGCTCATTTTGTCTTCCCAATTTTGCCAAGCTGGTTAGAACCCAATCGCATTGTTGTACAAATAAGGAAATGAAGACCCAAGGTCCAAGGAAAGGCTTGTCTTAGAGGATCCTGATCTGTGTCAGGGTCGGGATGTGAACCTAGGATTGAAAATCCCAAAGTGTTGTTTCTACCCTCGGTAGTCCTTTTTCTGCCTGAGCTATGTAAAATTATACTTCATATCAGATCAGTCGCTCAGTCGTGTCCGACTCTTTGTGACCCCATGAATCACAGCACGCCAGGCCTTCCTGTTCATCACCATCTCCCGGAGTTCACTTAGATTCATGTCCATAGAGTTCGTGATGCCATCCAGCCATCTCATCCTCGGTTGTCCCCTTCTCCTCCTGCCCCCAATCCCTCCCAGCAACAGAGTCTTTTCCAAAGAGTCAACTCTTAGCATGAGGTGGCCAAAGTACTGGAGTTTCAGCTTTAGCATCATTCCTTCCAAAGAAATCCCAGGGTTAACTTCCTTCAGAATGGACTGGTTGGATCTCCTTGCAGTCCAAGGGACTCTCAAGAGTCTTCTTCAACACCCCAGTTCAAAAGCATCAATTCTTCAGTTGTCAGCCTTCTTCACAGTCCAACTCTCACATCCATACATGACCATAGGAAAAACCATAGCCTTGACTAGATGGACCTTAGTCGGCAAAGTAATGTCTCTGCTTTTGAATATACTATCTAGGTTGGCCATAACTGTTCTTCCAAGGAGTAAGCGTCTTTTAATTTCATGGCTGCAGTCACCATCTGCAGTGATTTTGGAGCCCAAAAAAATAAAGTCTGACACTGTTTCCACTGTTTCCCCATCTATTTCCGATGAAGTGATGGGACCGGATGCCATGATCTTTGTTTTCTCAATGTTGAGCTTTAAGCCAACTTTTTTTCTGTCCTGTTTCACTTTCATCAAGAGGTTTTTTTAGCTCTTCACTTTCTGCCATAAGGGTGGTGTCATCTTTATATCTGAGGTTATTGATATCTCTCCTGGCAGTCTTGATTCCAGCTTGTGCTTCTTCCAGTCCAGCGTTTCTCATGATGTACTCTGCATAGAAGTTAAATAAGCAGGGTGACAATATATAGCCTTGACATACTCCTTTTCCTATTTGGAACTGGTCTGTTGTTCCATGTCCAATTACTTTATTATTATTCTCTGATCTGAGGGAGAAGAACTATGGATAAATCTCAGATGAGATTTGTGAATGAGTGACGAGTCACTGAGTGATCTATGGGCCTGTGCCTTCTGACAGAGCTGTGGAATGAGTGATAGAACCTTTCTGTAGAGACTTGTATCTTTCATTTATTCCTCAGCTGTCTACCTTAATGTTGTTTCCCTGCAATTAGAAGTATTTCAACTGCTGTCTACTATTCCAGGGCCTGGAGATCCCAAGGGGGAATAGAACATGTCTCCTGTCCTCAAGGAACTTTATAGGGAAGACAGGGAGCTTGACCGCTGGGGCACAATACTGCATAGTAGTTGGGGGGGAATTAACATCTAATGTTAGAATCAGAAGTGAAAATCGCCTGCAGGTTGGTTGACGGGCACATGAAAGGATACCCAGTGTCACTAATTTTTAGAGAAATGTGAATCAAAGCTGTAGTGACATACCACCTCACACCAAAGTCTGTAAATAATAAATGCAAGACAGAGTGTAGAGAAAAGGGAACCCTCCTACACTGTTGGTGGAAGTGTAAATTGGTACAGCCAATATGGAGGTTCCTTAAAAAACTAAAAATAGCGTTACCATATGATCCACCAGTACCACTCCTGTATGTGGCGTGTATCTGGAGAAAACCCTAACTGAAAAAGATCCATGCACCTAAACGTTCATTGTTGCTGTTCAGTCGCTTAGTCATGTCCCATGATTTGCAACCCCATGGACTGCAGCACGCCAGGCTCCCCAGTCCTTCACTATCTCCTGCAGTTTGCTCAAGCTCATGTCCCTTGAGTCGGTGATGCCATGCAACCATCTTATCCTCTGTCGTCCCCTTCTCTTCCCAACTTCAATCTTTCCCAGCATCAGGGTCTTTTCCAGTGAGTCAGCTCTTCTTCACATCAGGTGGCCAAAGTATTGGAGCTTCAGCTCAGCCCTTCCAATCAATATTCAGGGTTGATTTCCTTTAGGATTGACTGGTTTGCCTGATATCCAAGGGACTCCTAAGAGTCTTCTCCAGCACTACAGTTTGAAAGTAACAATTCTTCATTACTTAGCCTTCTTTATGGTCCAACTTTCACACCCTACATGACTACTGGAAAAACCATAGCTTTGACTATATGGATCTTTGTCAGCAAAGTGATGTCTCTGCTTTGTAGTACGCTGTCTAGGTTTGTCATAGGTTTTCTTCCAAGGAGCAAGTGTCTTAATTTCATGGTTGCAGTCGCTGTCCACAGTGATTTTGAAGCCCAAGAAAATAATGTCTGTCGCTGTTTACATTCAAGAGAGAGACTCAAATAGTGTAAAAATACCTACAGTCCGTGAAGGCTACCACACACATGTCCTGGATTGAAGGAGGACTTTGAGTAATATGACTGAAATGTAAATTCACTGCTCTCTCAAGCTTCTCATGGTGTGATCATCTCTCTTCTTCAGAGGCAATCTAAGGAGTTTTCTAGGGTAATGTAACCTGCAGGCAATTTTCAGTGTTTGTAGAAGCACTACTTATAAGATCTAAGGCGTGGAAGCAATCTAAGTGGTCATCAACAGATGAACTTATATATGTGTATATATACTTATATGTCAGTACACACACACACACACACACACACACATGGAATATTACTCAGCCTTAAAAAAGAATGAAATAATGCCATTTTCAACAGCATGAATGAACCTAGAGATTATCATGTTCCACGAGGTAAGTCAAAGATTAAAATATCATATAATATCACATATATGTGGAATCTAAAAAAATGATACAAATGAACTTATTTATATGATAGAAATAGACTCACAAATATAGCAAACAAACTTATGGTTATCAAAGGGGATATGGGGAGATAATTTATGATTTGGGGATTAACACATACACATTACTACATGTAAAATAGATAAACATGTGTGTATAGCACAGGGACCATACACTATATCTTATAATAACTTACAATGGAAAAGAATCCAAAAAAAAGAGTATATATGTGTATATATGTATAGCTGAATCATTTTTCTGTACACTTGAAACTAACACAACGTTGTAAATTAACTTCAATTAAAAAAAAAAAATTGCCTGTAGGCTACATTGCTCTTGAAAACTCCTTAGGTTGTCTTTGACGCAGAGAGGTGATCACACCATGAGAAGCTTGAGACGGCAGTGATTTACATTCCAGTCATATCACTCCAAGTCCCCCTTCAGTCCAGATCTTGTATATGGTGGGCTTCTGGGCTGGTAGGTTTCTCAGACTATTTGAGTCTCTCTCTTTCTACCAGCCCCTACAAACTGTGTAGCAGAACTTGCAAAAGAAACAGACCCGTATGAAGCACCTTGCCCGTGCAGAGTAAGCTTAGCCTGCAAATGCCACAGTAAACATACTGCCAGGGTCTGATTAGGACCCTTATCTGGAAGGTGACATTAAGAGGGTAGTTCCTAGGAAGGTCTCGGAGAGTAACCGGAAGGCTCTGTACCTCCAGGAATGCTGCCCCGCGTCATCAGCGACAAACTTGCTACACTCTCAGAGCTGGGGTGGCAGTGGTGGGGCTACATCCCCTTTGTGGACACGTGGTCTGTCCTCTCCCTTCTGCATCCTCAACCTGGACATGGGAAGTGCTTAGAAATATTTGTGACACCTCTGTGTCTCTGTCTCCCTTTCATCATTTACAGCTGATAGACAAACACACACTCACCTCCCTTTCTTCATCCCCAGTGCCAGCACCCTGGTCCCACACCCTTCTCTTCTGTTGGGTTCCTGTTCCTAACTAATCTTCTCACCACCATGCTTATCCATTTGAGCCAGTGGTGCACGAGGGTCAGTATTTAGCAACTGGCTCTCTGAGGCAGGGAGAACCTGGATTTGAAGTGTTTTCCAATTGCCGTGATGTAAATATTCCTACCATGGCCAAAATCCTGCTACCAACACCACGGCTGGGCACGCAGTTGGGATGTACACAGGCTCTCTCTGTGCTGTGCAAGCTTACTCCAGTGCACCGCTGCCTCCAACTCACCATCCACTCCGCGGCTGTGATCACCTTTCACAGTGGACTCAATGCTTAGAGCCCATCAGGGGCTTCCCACTGACCTAGAAATAGAGTCCCAAGTCCTTAAGGTGCTTGTCAGCCTTGTAGGACCCAGGGCTTCCCAAGTAGCACTAGTGGTAAAGAATCTGCCTGCCGTTGTAGGAGACATAAGAGACACGGGTTCAATCCCTGGGTCGGGAAGATCCCCTGGAGAAGGAAATGGCAACCCACTCCAGTATTCTTGTTGGAAGAACCTATGGACAGAGGAGCCTTGTGCACTACAGTCCATGGGGGTCACAAAGAGTTGGACATGAGTGAGCATCTGAGTCACAGAGACCCAACCCTGCAGCCTCAGCAGCCTTATCCACACTACGGGCTTCCCTGCCCTGACCTCTGCTGGGCAGCCTCAAGTTCACTCAACATACTTGACTTCTCCAGTGTCACCTGCCCCATAGGTCTTCCCAGATTCTCCCAAGACCTGGCAGAGGTGCCCTTATTCTGCTTTCTTACCTTCTACTATGTCTCTCTACACTTGTCACCAGCTCAGCAATCGGTTCTTTATTTGTCTCTGCACTGGCATATAAACTCCAGACAGCAGTAGCCATGTTGTCATGCTCATCAACATGTCCTTAGCCCCTGGCACAGAGCTTGGCAAAATGGGGTTCTGGAGCTGATTACAGGATTTAGAGAGCATGGTTGGAAGGCAACAGAGGTCAGCCTTGTATGGGTATTTGATTTTTGCCTCTGACAGGGTATATTTTGTTAACTGCTCATATTTCATCAGGAGACCACCTGAGGTTGATTTTTGAACTGTCCTTAGGGAAGAAGTAAGACAGTCACAACTTTCACTCATGCTTTCTGAACAAAATCCTTAGAATGAAAGTCTTGAAGTACATTTGGTCCGTTATTACACATCCAAGTAACTAATCAATGTAGCAGTTTTTAACTGCTTTCCTGAGATATGATTGGCATACAATAAACTGTAGGTAATTAATATATACAACCTGATGTGTTTGGAGATTAAGTATACACTTGTGAAAACATCATGATTATCAATGCCAGAAGCTTATGCATCACCTCTGGAAGTTTCCTCCCATCTGGCAGGATTTAAACACCCAGGGTCTTGTTTGCTTTCAAATCTCATGACTTCAAAACCTTCCCAATAAAAAAACCTGGAATCATTCATAATATAATTGCTGCTGAGAGCTCTGAGGCTGGCTGATTCATAAAGGGGCAGTGGTGGACCCGAGAAGCAGGGAGGGCCGTGGGCTGGCTTTCTACTTCATCACAGACCATGTTACACCTCATTCCAATCTTCGAGAAGAGAGTTCATTCAACAGAAAGGCCTTTGAGGGTATTTGGGGGACAGATATGATGCTTAACATTCCAGCTTTGCCTCTTGATGCTTCAGTTTTCTGTGCCAGAAGTTGAAAAACAATTTGTTAGTCATACTTTGCTTAATCTTTGTAATTACATATATTTTTCGGAAGGTCTGAGTGGCAATCCCATATTTATCCCGCAATCAAAGCCTTTGTGGATTATCAGCTAAATACCTCATTAGGAAGATTTTAAAACATGTCTCCCAAAGGTTTTTGTTTTCCTTTTTTTAAAAAAAGGACTTAATTTTAAAGAAAAAGCAATCTATCTATTGTATTGTACAGTCTCCAGCTGAGTGCTTTTAAGGATTCCTATTATATCCACTTGAGAAGAGAGATTTATAAAGTAGTAAATTACAAAGAGGCTGATTTTTAAAGCAGATAACGGACAATTATATTGTTTGGCCACTGACCTGAGACTCAGACTGGCCTGAGGTTCAGCTTCCCCTCTGAAATTGGCATCTGTGTGACTTTGGGCCTCCGTGTGATCTAAGTCTGTTTCCTTGTCTGAAAAATGGATTCTGATACCTTGAGTTGTTGCTGGCTGAAATGTGATAGTGCAGTGCCTGGCAGGAAACAGGTGCTTAATAAATGCTCTTTACTTTTTTGTGTGACTATTAATATGGTCATATTGTAATTTGTTGCCCACTAGTAAATTTCCCTCATTCATATTTTTTATGATACCTTTTTCATACCTGTGAGGATTATAGTTAGACACATATGAATCTTGACATCACTCTGGATGCAGATAACCAGAAAAACATTTTTCTGACTTTAAGACTGATGAGGCAGCAAGCAGAGAGAGATGGAAAGAGAACTCTCCCTACACCTCCAAGGTCTTGTCATCCATGTGGGACAGGTAGAGGAGCTGGATGTAAGGAAGCTGACCAGGATCTCACATGCCCAGTCATGTACATGTGGTCTGTGGTTGAAGGACCGCATCTGTCCCACTCACTGCCTTATCACCGGTGCCCAGAAGGTGCAGCGTCTGACCTGGGTAGATGTGGATCACGTGTGTTTGGCGAGTAGTTTCCAGGGCCAAAGTTAAGATTACGTAGCTTTCTGTTTCATGGAAAGGGTTTGAAAAACTCTTCTTGGGTAAGTCATGTAGGTAAAATAAGGGTCTCTGAAAACATTTTTTAGTCTCAATCAGTGAAATTACCTTTCATCTCTGTGAACACAATGGAATTCGGAAGGTAGGAGCCAGTGGCTCTGGGTAAAAACTTCAGATTCGTTAAGATGAAGGACCAGATCTGGGGGAAAAAAAATAATAAAACAATTCCCTTCACTTATGTACTACGTGCAACTAAGCAAATGAAGTCCTAGGCATTGATCCCATCATCTCAACTAATCCTTACACCTGCTTTGGGAGATCAGGATTTGAGCCCCCTTTTTTCAGATGAAGAAATGTGAAATTCCAGGTTAATTCAGAGACAACTGAGTTTCAAAGACAAACACTCCCAAGGCCACACAGCTAGGAAGTGTCAGAGCCCCACGTCAAACTCAGTTCTGTCAAGTTCCAAAATCCGAATTCCAAAATTCACTTATGACATCAGAAGTTGCCATTTGCCAAATGTGTTACATTTGCTGAATCCGCATTTTTTACCTTCAGGTTGGGGACAGAAAGCTTCACATCAGAATGAGCCCTAAACTTAGATATTTGGAGGGATCGGGCTGGTGGGGCAATAGGGCTGTGGTGGTGGAGAATCCATGGTGGCCCTTCAAAAGGAGGGAACTGCCATTCAAATATACCTCAATGTAGCTAAAAGGGAAGGCAGAGGTTTGGTCCCCACACCTTTTACTCTTCCAAGAGAAAGTGGGAACCCAAATTTTTATGGAAATGTTAGAATTTTAATTTATTGTTAATTAAATTTAAAGAAAAAGTGCACAGGCCAGTAAAATATACAAGGGCTATGCTCCAAGAGCTAGTGTGTTTAGTCCAGCAGGGTTAGATTACCAACACTTTAGAACCCACCCTGAGGAATGTTGTTTGTATAGGACAATGGGTTGCACAAGGAAATCAGCCTAATAGTAATGGTTAAAGCTCGTTGATTGTTAAGGATGTGCTGACCCTTTACTTCTGTTATTTCATTGAATATCCCAGCACTCTAATAGGATTTTATTACCCTTCTCTTACTGGTAAGAGAACAGGTTTGGAGATGCTGAGATTCACCTAGGGTCAGAGGCTTATGAAATAGTAGAGCAGGGCTTGAACCCAGGTCTGCTTGGCTTCTAAATCTGTGCTCTTAATCTTTGCACTGTGCTGCCTCCCACAGACTCCAAAAATATGGAAAAACTGTCCCAGACGTTTCTTTGTTTGGTGCTCATGGTTTCCCGGGGCTGGATGTCAGAAAGTATGGGAACTTGTTCTGGAAATGAACACCTTGCCTAGAAAAGCATCAGTCTTCCAAGTAAAGTGCTTTGTGCATCATAAAACCTTCAGTTTTGCTCCATTATATTTTGGGTCCATGAGGGATAGATTGCAGTTCATGTCTTCCTGCTGATTAGAGCATCCTATTTACGTGTATATGGTACCGATTAGATGGTGTGCTTTGCAGAATTAGCTCCCTGATGAACAGGTATTATTTCCCCCTCTGCTGACATGGAGCAGCTGTCTGCACTCATTGTGTTCAAGCCTCTGCACATAAAACTGGATGTGGGGAAAAACAGTGCAAAACTCAGTGGTTAGATGTCTTGCATTCAAACTCAAAGCTGTGTAAGGTCTGGCCCTACTGATTCTGTCCTCTTTGTTGTTTCTTAGGTGGGCCTGGATAAGCCATTTAATCAGTCTTGGTTTCATTTTTTCATCTATTAAAATGGGAATGATCCTTTTTCCTAACAGGATGCAGGGATCTGGTGCAGAAGATCTCTTGAGGTACATCTGTTTTTATCCCAACTTCTGTGATTCTTTGAGTCTCTGAATATGTGCTAAGTATGGAGGAGCTTAGTGTCTAGTTTTGAGACCTGACTTGTAAGTAAACATCTCCCCAGTGTGTATGGTACAAGCTTTACTACTCTGTGTGGTTAGATAGTGGTCCTGACATTGTTTATTGAATAGCCTGTTCTTTCCTACACTTTCATTGAATTGTCACGTCCAGCATATATCACATCCCATGTAGAGAAGGCTTCTGGTCCTCTCCTGTTGACATATTTGTTTATCTCCTCATCTGTTCTACACTACTGAAAGAGTGTAGCTTGGTATCTGGAGGAGCAACTGCTCCTTCTTTTTTTCCCCTTTGTTATTCTCCTTTTGGCTGCACCGGGTCTTTGTTGCTGCATGTGGGCTTTCTCTAGCTGAGGCGAGCAGCAGCTACTCTCTAGCCGCTGTACATCCCATGTAGAGAAGGCTTCTGGTCCTCTCCTGTTGACATATTTGTTTATCTCCTCATCTGTTCTACACTACTGAAAGAGTGTAGCTTGGTATCTGGAGGAGCAACTGCTCCTTCTTTTTTTCCCCTTTGTTATTCTCCTTTTGGCTGCACCGGGTCTTTGTTGCTGCATGTGGGCTTTCTCTAGCTGAGGCGAGCAGCAGCTACTCTCTAGCCGCTGTGCGTGGGTTTCTGATTGCCACAGCTTCTCTTTTGCAGAGCACAGGCTCCGGGCTCCTTTCTCAGTAGTTGTGTGTGGCTCCTGGGCTGCGTTGCTTCACAGCCTGTGGATCTTCCCAGACCAGGGATCGAGCCCATGTCCCCTGCACTGGCAGATGGACTCTTAGCCACTGGACCGCTAGGGAAGGCCCTTCCCTTTTTTATTCTTTTTTCACAAAATAGTCTGTGTATTTCTCAGCAGGAAATAGATGGCACATTCAAATGGGATGACAAATGAGGGTTTAAAGAATGGGCTATTTATAGAGGTTCAGGCAAGGACAGGGCTGGCCAGGTGATGATGAAGTTCCCAGCAGCTGGCAACAGTGGGGAGCTCTTACTACCCTGGGCCCAAAGAGGGACTAGTCGACCTGAGGACCGGAGCTCAGAGAAAGTGGCTCCTTGGATGTGGCTATGGAAGGGTTTGAAAGGATGATAGCGTGACTTGATTCAAGCTTAAAATATACCAGTCTGACCTTGTAGTGGGTTTGGAAACTAGCCCAGCAGAGGTTTAATTAGGCAGAGGCTTAGTCAGGCGGAGGCTTGGTGAAAATAAGCTCTGTAAACTCATAAACCTGATACAGGTGACATTTTACTGCAGTAAACTCAAGAAAGTGAAAGTGAAAGTCACTCAGTAGTGTCCGACTATTTGTGACCCCATAGACTGTAGCTACCAGGTTCCTCTGTTCATGGGATTCACCAGACAACATACTGGAATGGGTTGCCACTCCTTTCTCCAGGGAATCTTCCCAATCCAGGGATCAAACCCGGCTCTCCTACACTGCAGGCAGACTCTTTACCATCTGAGCCACCAGGGTATTAATAAATACAAAGGATCCCTCTATAGCTAAAAACATCAGGTGAGTCTGTGAGATGTCATTGATTTCAGCTTCTCCGGCCTCCCCAGACTCTAGTGGTGGTGACACAGATATACGTCTCTCAGATCTTAGACCTCCACCTGTATTACTCCCAAAGTCTAATGTGACTGCCTTCAGCCTCATCTGAATCTGATACCTGGGCTCTGCAGTCAGAGACCCCAGTGCCACCTTGCCACGTTGTCACAGGTTATATGATATTTGTGAGGTATCACACATGCACAGTTGCATGCCGTTGTGTAATGTGACTAGGCCGTGGCAGGCCTGGCGGCTTGGTCTGCTGGGGGTACTGGTCAGGGCAGGCCGGGTGAGGGCTACCACTCAGCAAGGGTGGTCGTCACCTTTCAGCAAGACGAGGCTCGCAGGAGGAAGATGTCACTTGAGGATGGTTTTAGTTCATTTCGGGACATGGTGGAGTTGAGATTCCTACAATACATTCTGCAAGTAGAAATGAGGGTTAGATTTAAGAAATTTCCCTTCTCACTTAAAGGTACCTCATAGATAATGAAAAGGTCTCATTGCTAGCCTGTTCATTCATAAAAATGACCCTTAACATCGTAAGGGAATAGGGCCTTGAGATGGCTAAATATCTGACAGTCACTCAAGTCCCAAACAGTAGTATTCAACTTGATCACTGGAATTTAAATTTGCTTTTATGGTTGAAGTGGTTTCTCCTGGCATGAATGCCAACTTTTGGCTTTATTTCCTCAATTTTGAGAATGGTTAGTGGGGTAGCACAGTCCTATAAGCTCTTTGGTAATTCCTTTGACTATAAACTTGGCCCAAGGCAGATTCCTACTCGAATTGAAAACGGAGCAGTTCTTTGCGTGGGCAGAATCAACAGGCTGCTCTGACTGGGAAAAGATGCCAATCTAACTTTCATATTTCATGTACAGATTCTTTCTGACCTGTGACATCAGTTATTGTAATTTTAGGGGAAACATTTGCAAACTTACCTATTGTACCAGGATTTTATGAGATCAGTTTAACAAGGTATTCACTGTATGTCCAGCCCAGTATGAAAAACTGGGACTCAAGAATGGGAAAGTGTAACCCTCTGCCCTCCTAGAGTCAACAAAGAAGTCAGACACATAAATGAATGGTAATATAGCAGAATAAATACTATCGTCAAACCATCCAAAGTACACTGAGGACCCACGGAGGCAGAGGCTGTGGTTCTTTAGTGAACACCCTAAATACTGGAGGGATGTGTTTGTGTTTGATGAAGTTTAATGATGATAGAAGTAGAAGGAGGTAAAATTATTTTTTAGATCTTCTCTCTTCTGCCTAGGTACCTATTCTCCTTTTCTTCATCCCTCCCCCCTCCACACTCCCACACCCACCAGGACCTCAACATTTTCCATCAGACCTGTTCCATTGTACTTACATATATTTTGATTTTGTTTTGCTTTTATTATGGAAAATTTCAAACTTATGCAAAGCTAGAAGCTCATGTAATAAACCCCTATGTACTTACCACCTAGCATCAGCAATATCAATACCTGGCTGTTGGGTTACTCTGAGTCAAAATCCCCAGCATCATGTTATGTCATCTGCAAATACTTCAGAAGTACATATCTCTAGAAAATTAGGATTTCCCTACCTTAAAAAAACCCCACAAAAACCAGAAAACCTTGATCATGGGTAACTATCTTTAGTAGGGTCAGCAATCCACTCAGTATTCCAGGTTCCATGATTGTCTTGGAAAGTTTCACAACCTGTTTTTTTTAACAATGTATTTTTATTTTTATGTCAAAATATGCCTTTTTATTATTTAAAAAAAAATGGTTTGCAAAAATACATAATGTACAATGAAACGTAAGGCTTTTTGTTTGTTTGTTTTTACTACATTATCATCACTATCTAGCACAATGCCGGCCCATGATATTTAGTGAGAGAAAGGAAGAAAGGAAGCTTAGAGGAAATTAGGACAGAAAGTAGGGAGGAAGGAAGAGAAGAAATGAAAGGGAGGAAAGGAAAGGAGAGGAAGAAGGCATTTCCTACTCTCATTCTCCATATCAAGTTTGAATGCAGCATC
>SJYC01036919.1:0-46029 GCA_006408675.1 Madoqua kirkii | reverse complement strand
GGGTTCAGGATTGGTAACTCATGTACACCCATGGAGGATTCATGTCAATGTATGGCAAAACCAATACAGTATTGTAAAGTAAAATAAAGTAAAAATAAAAATTAAAAACATAAATAAATAAACAGTACAAATTCTCCACTTCCTGTTTGTAAAACAGGGGTGAGGACAGTAATGATGAACATGATACTGGGTAACATAACTAATGTGATAACAGTTACTGTTCATACAGAGGACACTGTAGTTGACTCCCATCCCCAAGCATGCTAATTCTGACCTCCTCATATGTGACTAGTTTAGGACTTATGCTAAGGTCCCTGTTATCTGATCTAAGAAAAGGTGATCAACATGCTAATGGAAAACATTTTGACCCACCTGAAAGCCACAGGAAAAGATTCTTTCTTTCTTTTTCTTTTCACTGCAAATGTTTCCTTGTGTATCTATAATCTCTGGGTCTGCTACAGATAATCTTATGATCACCCAGAGCATGACAGGGCAGGGAGAAATAAAGAACTAGTGACTCCTTTGAGGTTACAGAGCTGCTAAATCAATCAAAGCTAAGCCACCACTGCATTCCCTGTTCCCCGTGAAGATACACCCCTTATTGGAAAGCCTATTTAAGGTGACATGTGGCTTAAAAGCAGGGTTTCTTGAACTTTGCACTATTGACACTTTGGACCACTAACCCTTTGAGGGGAAGGGGGCTACCATGCCCTGTAGGCTGTTTTCAGAGCATCTTTGGCCTCCGCCCACTCAATGCTGCCATCTATGGGGTTGCACAGAGTCGGACATGACTGAAGTAACTTGGCGGCAGCAGCAGCAGCACTCACCGCGAGGAGCACCCCGACTGCTCCCCAAAACTGTGAAAACCAAAAACGTCTCCAGACATTTTCATGTGATCTCTGCAGGGCAAAACTGCTCCAAGTGAGAACCAATGGTCAAAAGCATCCTCAACAATAAGTTAATCGTATGATACTAGTGGGCTTCCCTGGTGGCTCAGATGGTAAAGAATCCGCCCACCAGTGCAAGAGACACAAGTTTGATCTCCGGGTCAGAAGGATCCCCTGGAGGGGGAATGGCAACCCACTCCAGTATTCTTGCCTGGAGGAGTGCATGGACAGAGACTCCTCCCCATGGCGGGCTACAGTCCATGGGGTCGCAAGAGCTGGATGCAGCTGATACCAGTAGAAGCAGCACCGCTGCTAGTAATCTAGCGACAAGAGCTGGCATCTATTCAGGCTGACCGTGTATTGACTGTAGCTTCACTGCTATTCTCACTGAGCTCTCAAAGCAAGTCCATGGACCAGGTTTTATTATTATCCTCATTTTACAGATGCGGGGTCTGGGGTCCAGAGAAAGGAAGTTCACAGTCACCGAGCTGGTAAGTAGTTGGCTGAGGATTCAAAGGCTGCTCAGCAGTGGCTCCTCTGACTTAAGGTTGTCATGAGAACTGAGAGGCATGAGGAATCCCTCAGCATCCCTGTGCTGTGCCCAGCACAGCGCGCTCTCACAGCGCACTGTGACCTCCGTCTGATGGCCCCATTGCAGGAGCGCCTGTAAGAAACGCAGCGTGATCTTGGCGCTTCGTTGCTTTCCGCAGTTCCAAGGATCTCAGCTCCGTTCCTCTCGCTGCTCCACAGTGGCAGAGCGTTCCAGCCCATGCACAGACTGCCCCAACGTAATAAAGAGGGGAAAAAGCCTCGCAGTCCCTGACAACCCAACAAGACAACCTGTGCAGAGCTGACCACAGTCTCCTTTTGGTTCCAGCTTGGAAAGTAAGTTCGGCATTTGAGTGGCAGTTAGCAAAAACCGCTTGCCAATTGCACTCTGTCGCAATCAAAAGTTGAATTGGGAGTTAGATGCCAGTTGTATTCTCCTGCTAGAGAAGGTAATAAGGAGTAATTATATACCTGCTTAGGACATGAAGGGGAAAAGAGGGGACAATTAAAAACAGTTCTGAGAACGTTATGCTAGGCCTCAGATATCACATCTAACCTCAGAGAAGGCCTATAAGCCATGTAGTATTATTAATTACATCTAACAGATAAAGATGCTGAGGTGCAGAGAGAAAAAAGCAAATTTTCAAAGCTTATAAACCTAACAATTTTAAAATTTCACTTTAAATTCTTAAAAGTCCAAGTTTAGGGTTATTGTTACCATCTTTCTAAATTCCATATATATGTGTTAGTATACTGTCTTGGTGTTTTTCTTTCTGGCTTACTTCATTCTGTATAATAGGCTCCAGTTTCATCCACCTCATTAGAACTGATTCAAATGTATTCTTTTTAATAGCTGAGTAATACTCCATTGTGTATATGTACCACAGCTTTCTTATCCATTCGGGGAGGGAGGGGGTTCAGGATGGGGAGTACGTGTATACCTGTGGGATTCATGTTGACGTATGGCAAAACCAATACAATATTGCAAAGTAATTAGCCTCCAATTAAAATAAATAAATTTATATTTAAAAAAATAGAATATAAAAAAAGTCCAAGTTCAGGGTTATGCCATCCTTTACCACACTCTAAAACCTCTCTTAAGGTATAGGAAGTTCAAAGGCCAGTAAGACAGTGGTTTAGTCACTAAATGGTATATGACTCTTTGTGAGCCCATGGACTGTAGCCAGCCAGGTTCCTCTGTCCATGGTATTTCCCAGGCAAGAATACTAGAGGGGGTTCCCATTTCCTTCTCCAGGAGATCTTAATGAGATGATAAAATCGTATACACATTTTAAAGTCCTACTAAAAATACTGTACAAAAGTAAAAACTGTGCTTTGAGGAGTTCCACTAAAGTCAACCATGAAGGTTGAAAGTGAGTCTTCTAAAGAAAAAAATAAGTTGTAAGTCAATGAGGTGTAAATAGTTAATGAATTTATAATCAGAACATAAATAGTTTTGCTTTAATGTACTAACACCTCAGGGGGAAAAAAATGTTCAACATATTAGCAGCCAGAATAGTGACAATCGATTTCTTTCAAATGCACTTACTTTATTTGAAGTCCTCATCATTTTATTACAAATGGATAAGTAAAGATATTTAAGCCATTTACAATGAAATATGCAAGCTTACAGGGAAGAATATGCATTTGCAGTGGTTGCTGGTGGTTTATAAATGCTCTGAGCAGTAAAATATCTGTAAATCATGGTCAAAGTATGCACCGTTATGCTGTCCGTTTGTACATTTGTTATTTCTATTTATTCCATATGCTTAAGAGGCAAAAACCTCTAAAAAAAAGAAAAGAAATCACTGGGAATCTCTTTCAAGAATACACACTGGTTAGTATGAGGAAATATGGATTAGCTGTCGTTTAGTCACTAAGTTGTGCCCAACTCTTTTGCGACCTTATTACAGCCTGCCAGGCTCCTCTGTTCATGAGATTTCCCAGGCAAGAATACAGGAGTCAGTTGCCATTTCCTTCTCCAGGGGACTTCCTGACCCAGAGATAGAACCCGCATCTCCTGCATTGCAGGTGGATTCTTTACCACTGAGCCACCATGGGTCAGTGACTAAAATTCGGGATTCTGGAAGTGAGTACAAGCATCCAAAGGCCACGCTTTGCAGATGTGGTCAAAAGTGAACTCTCTTCCATAAGGCATACTTCCATACCTCCTCTGATTTTTCCCTACACTGTTACTTTAGGCTTGGCTCAAACAGTCCTGCTGTATTAATCTAGAGACACTTTGTTGGGTTCCCCCAGAAGCAGACCCTGAGACCAATATTTGTGTGTAAGTATTATTTGGGAGGTGAACCTCAGAAACAGTGGCAAGCCAGTGGGGAAGGAAGCTCAGGAGGGGCAGGAGCTAACAGTAAGCGTGTTGTCAGCCAAGTTGATAAGCCGGAGATTCATTCTACTAAAGCTTCTGGAAGCCAGGGCACAACACGCCCCATAAAGTTAAGCCACTCAGGGGGTGAAAAAGCTTGAGTATTTATACACTGATCCCCAACAGTCAGTGGTTAAGGGTTAGCTGTGCATGGGTGGAGGAGGGGAGCAAGAATGATAATCCGATGCCACTTCCAGCCTTTCCTGGGCACGGGCAGAGTGGAGTCTATTTGTCAGTGAGAGTCCTTAGGCCATGGTGCTGATGTTCAGAAGTCTGGAATCCATGTGTGGAATAGTAAGCACCTAGGGATTGATCAAGAGGTGTGGGGCAATGGTAGCATCTTCTACGTGGCCAATGTCCTCATGAAGAAAGAAGGGGAAGTGTTAGCTTTCCAGAAGCAGGCAGCAATGCATCCTGGAGAAATGAAAAACCTCTGCATCTCTCAACATCTATGGCTCTTCACTGACCAAGAGTCCAAATATCCTGTGAGCATCAAACTGTGGTATAGACAACAGTTGTTTGTAATACATATTCACATCCTGGGAACCATCCTGAGATCCTGACTCAGGAAGTCTTGGATGAGACCAGAGAATCTCAGTTTTATATCCTTTATACACATACACAGACACACATGATACATTCCTATCATAAGTGTTCCAAGAACCTGATGTAAACATTGTATGCTTAATCCAATAGCAGAATGACTTGTGAATGGGCTCGGAGGTGATGGGGGCGGGGGAGGGGGAGGAGGTGGCAGTTCAACATTTTTTAAAAGATCTGAGGGCTTTGTGCATAGATATTTTCCTTCTCTTTGAAAACACGATTGCTTGCTGTGCTCTCAAACTCACAGAAGGGAGGTAATTGTTAGGATTCTGAAGCTCTGATTATGCACCATGAATATATTAAAACCTACAGGTATTTTGCAGGGAACATGAGACCACTCAGGAAGTGCCATTCTGGAGTCTCTGAGGCCAGAAGTAGGACAAAGAAAGAGTGATGTCACCTATTAGGGAGAATAAGCAGATTAGGCTTCAGGAGGCTCCAGTTCTTGCTCCAGGTGGGCATCCTAAAGTCATTAAACCTTTGCTGAACCAGTTTCTTTACATCAAAGTCCTGCTTGATTCACAGGTATGAGGATAAAGCACAACCAGGTGAAAAATGCATTGGCAGTTTGGAGTGGTGGACAGAGTGAGTGAGGTTCCATTATTCCTTTTTGGCAGGTCTCTTTTAGAGAGTATGGAGTGGCAGTAATCCCCAAATCTGTCAAAGAATGTTCTAGATGTTAATGGACAGAATGTTGAGGGGAGTAAAGCACAAACCACATGTACCTTTTATGACAGCAGGTAGGGTTTTCTCGCATCTTTCTCTATTTCTCAGATGCCAGTAACCATTAGTAGACAGATGAATGAAAGGGTAACCAACTTGAGAGGCTGTCCACAAATAGGCCATCAGTCTATTTGATTTCTCTACCTCTCTCTGCTTTGACTCGTCTCCGTGTTCAAAATTTCCAAGACTAAGCTTGCTTGCCATTATTCCGTAAGGCAATTAAGCAACTTGGCAATAAAAGCAACCACATTTCTCTAGAGTAGTTCACAGAGAATACAGAACAGAACAGCACAGGACAGATGTTGAAGCAAAATGTAAGTACTTATGTGAACACACGTTTCCGTGCCAAGGCTAAATGCCCTGCCTTGCTTCCATCTTTCTCCACCAGTTAATCCCCACACCCATCCGCTCTGTCATCAAACATTCAAGGATATAAACACGCTGAAGCTCTCTCATTTATCCCTCCTCTCTCAACTCCTCCTCACCTAATGCACTGCAAGATTGGGGCTACCTTTCTCTATTGCCAAGCTTTCTGAAAGCAGTCCTTCAATCCCTGTACATCACTTCCTTTCTCCACCATCCAATGACTTCCTGTAATTTGCTATTTGTTTCCATCATTCCACTGAAGCTATTGTCTTAGCACCTTCTTAACTGACGACCCTCCACACCCACTGCCAGGGCCATATTCCGTCTGTGGTCTTGGCTGCTCTCTCCTCATCATCTGACGTGTTGACAACCTCCTGGCAACTTTCTTTGGCTTCAGAAACACAACACTTCTGGCCATCTTCCTGCCTCTGCCTCTGAACCGCTCCCTCACTGTCTGTCTTTCTGTCCACTCTGCCTAGACACCACCGACTTTAAGCGATGAAGTGTTGGCAGCGTGTCCAGCAGGCTCTTCAATCACTGGGTCAAGATGCTCTCCACCAAGTACAGACTTCAATATAATATTCCACTGAGCTAGTAACCTCAGCAGAAATAGAGTAGCCTCCCCGCCCGCCCCAGTCGCTCTCTGATGCTGGGCAAGACTGAAGGCAAAAGGAGACGAGGCTGGTAGAAGATGAGATAGTTGGATGGCATCACCAACTTAACAGACATGAGTTTGAGCAAACTCCGGGAGAGAGTGGAGGACAGGGAGGCCTGGTTGGCTACAGTCCATGGGTCACAGAGTCGGGCATGACTATAAAAACTCCTGGAGTGGACCCCCAGTGCTCCAGACAGGATCGGATTTTCGTCAATGAAGTGATCACAAGAGCAGCTGGATACATACAGGACTCTGGAGAGCCACACCTGTGGAATCAGAGTATGGGATCAATTCTACCCTAACTCCTCAGTCTCAGAGTGGTGGGCAGGTACTTCCCACCAAAGCAAACTGGGGGGAGCTATCAACAGGGGCTGAGCCATTAAATAACTGGATTGATTGTTGTCATTGTGTAGTCACTAAGTTGTGTCCCACTCTTTGTGACCCCATGGACTGCAGCCCGCCAGGCTGCTCTGTTCCTGGGGTTTCTCAGGCAAGAATGCTAGAATGGGTTGCTGTTTCCTTCTCCAGGGGATCTTCCCAACCCAAGGATCAAACTCGCATCTCCTGTGTCTCCTGCATTGGCAGGCAGCTTCTTTATCGCTCAGCCACCAGGGAAGTCCAACTGAATCGGTATTGCAATGCAAATATTAACACATCACTTATCTAGTCAATGATCACGTTGTCTCCCCATTACCAATAGGATAAAATTTGAACACCTTTGCTTGACTTGTTAAGACTCGCCGGGAACGGGCTCATGTCTGCCCTTCTAAGCTTATTGGCCATGGAGCCTAATTTTACTCACAAAGGCCTATACATTGTTCTTGAAATAGTCTATGTTCTGTCACACCACTGCGTCTCCTTTTCTGGAGTGCAGAACTTCTACTTCCCTACCTGTTGAGTTATATTTCTGTTTCATGACCCAGCTCAAATGCCGTCATCCCTTGGAAAAGCTACCCCACTTCTCCTGTCTGAATCGGTCACTCCTTTTCCAAGAAGTTGTGTAAATATCTCTATTTAATAGTGGTTCTCAACAGGGCCAGTGTGGCTCCCCCAGGGTATGTTTGGCAATGTCTAGTGACATTTTTGGTTGCTGTCCCTGGATGGGGGGATTCTTCTGCCATCCAGTGGGTGGAGGCTGTTCAACACCCTTTGGTGCATAGGCACAAACATGAACAACCATGCAGCCCAAAATGCCGACAGCTGAAAACGCCTGCTCCATTGTAACACTTAATGTCCTGTGTTCTAGTGATCAATTTTATATCTTTCCAAGTAGATCCTGAGCTTCTCGGGGAACAGGGACACTGTCTGATCTGTCAACGTGCTCCCAGCACTAGCAGGTGCCTGGCCCCTAGCAGATGCTCACTAAACATTGGCAGGAAGACTGAGGAAGGGAATGAGTGTCCAGATGGGCTTATGAAACAAGATCCAAGAAACTGAATTCCTGGAAGGCATGATGGTTCCCTAAATGGTGATTGTATTAGAAATTTTCAGTTGCAGGGCATGCTTCTTCCCTGCCTTGCAAAACAAATTCAATCCCAAAGTTCTTGAACTCAAAGTCACAGGAGTCTCTCTGCTAAACAAGCGCATCTATTCCTACCTGTGCCTCTCACACTGATTATTAAGAAAGGGCCTCTTGGCTTTGTATAATTTCCAAAGACAGAAGCAATCACTTTTTGTTGTTGTTCAGTTGCTAAGTCGTGTCCGACTCATTGTGAACCCATGGAGTGCTGCACACCAGGTTCCCTTGTCCTTCACTATCTCTCGGAATTTGCTCAGATTCCTGTCCATTGAGTTGGTGATGCCGTCTAACCATCCCATCCTCTGCCACCTATACTCCCATAAAAAGGTACATCCTTCTCACAGTACCGAAGAATATTTTTCAACGAAACAAAATTTCATGGCCCTTCACCCCACATCTAATTCTAGTTTAAAACAAGGCTACACATGAGATGTCTTCGTCTCTGCCCTGCACATTGACTAAGGAACACACACATAAGGAGCCTGGTCCCCATGTAAGGGCTAACACGCTTCTCAGAAAGAACATTCAAATGTCAGATGGGATGATTTACACTGCATGTCAATAAAAAGAACTCTGAGGTTCAGCAAGTCAATAAAGCTTATTAGAACAATCCTAAGGCTGAGTATCAGTGTAGCCTGATGAGGACCTCTGAAGTCAGACACTATCTCAAGGCAAGTGGCATTAAATAGACCATTCTGGAGGGAGAAATAAAATGTAAAGCTTCCATTATTTAGAGAGTTCATGTTAACTTAATAACACACAAGAAGCTTGAGGAATGTGTGTTTATATTCTCATAGTTAAAAACCTTCTGGACATTCATTTGTTTAAGCTCCCATAGATTGAAAGGCTCTGATATGCCAGGCACTAGATCAGGCAGATCACACTTTTTCATTTTTATTTACCAACACTTCTGTACTACTTTCTGTGTACTAGCAGAGAGAGAGAGAGTGTGTGTGCACGCTCAGTCGTGTTTGACTCTTTGTGACCCCCATGGTCTATAGCCCACCAGGCTCTTCTGTCTATGGGATTTCCCAGGGAAGAATACTGGAGTGGGTTGCATTTCCTTCTTCACAACCCAGGGACTGAACCGTATTGGCAGGCAAATTCTTTATCACCTGTGCCACCTGGGAATCCCCAGACAGTCTCCTAAATCTTTCCCAATATTAACTCTTTTAGTCCTCATTACAGCCCTATGAAATAGGCATGACATTATTATTCACATTTTGCAGATAAGGAAACTGAGGCTCAGAGAAGCTAAGTGAAATGCCCAAGATGACCCAGCTGGTCAGCAACAGAGGGAGCCTTCATGCAAAGCCAGGCAGTCAGGCTCCAGAGTCAATGTTCCCAACCATTGTGCAGCAAGGCCTTGTAAGTGTCACCTCAAATCTTCTCAATCAACTCTTGACCCACATTTTGTTCTGCCTGATATTCCAAAATTAACATTTTTCTTAGCTGCAGCGTTTCAAAATCAAGAGATTCACACAAAAGCTGGATTTCTGGATTCTCTTGACAAATCAAAATACCTATTTTTCTGGCACAGCCTGGCTACGAATGAAAGAGGGGTCTCGGGCACGGCACTGACACACAGTGCTCATTGGAGACACTGGCCCGGCCCCCTGAGGTCTCACTTGGAGACCCTGGCCTACCTGTCTCACAGATGAAGGTGCAGAGCCTGAAAGAGGGTGAGGAACTTGGCCAAGGCCCAGATTTAGTGAATAGCAGAGGCTAGATTTGAACTTGGCAGGATCCCAACGGAAGACATTACACTCTCAAACCAAGGCAATTCAGAGAGACATCCTTTTTTTTTTTTTAAAAAAAAAGAACTGGTAACAAAGGCAGGACAGGTATGGAGTGATAACCCTAAGCTCAAAGTATCACTGAAGCCATCCTTATCCTTAGGAACTAGGAGCAAGGGGAGGGAGAGGGGGCGGCAGAACTGGGCAGGTGCTGTGAGAGAAGAGATGGCCACCTGCAGGGGAGGGGCACAGGACACCTCAAGGGGAGGGAGTCAGCAGAACCAAGCCTTGACCTCCTTCCTGTCCTGCCCTTCTAGCCAGGGCGCCCCCTAATGTTGTCATTCAGTCACTAAGTCGGGTCTGACTCTGAGACCCCAGGGACTGCAGCATGCCACTGTCTCCTGGAGCTTGCTCAAACTCATGTCCATTGAGTCACTGATGCCATCGAGCCATCTCATCCTCTGCCATCCCCTTCTCCTCCTGCCCTCAATCGTTCCCAGCATCAGCGTCTTTTCCAGTGAGCTGGCTCTTCTCCTCAGGTGGCCAAAGTATTGCAGCTTCAGCATCAGTCCTTTCAATGAATATTCAGGGTTGTTTTCCTTTAGGATGGACTGGTTTGATCTTCTTGCTGTCCAAGGGGCTCTCAAGAGTCTTCTCCATGGGTTGGCCCCTAATGGCCAGATCTGAAAGTCTAGCGAGGGGCCTGGATCTTGTAGGGCAGAGCGGGACAGGGAGGGTGCAGAGAGCACACAAGAGGAAGGCGGCACCCAGCACACTGCTGCTGGCTCCCGAACCCCAAGCTTCTCCACTTCACCACACTGCGCAGACCCACTCAGCCTGCGTGCTATGCTGACAATACTAAGCCTGTTGTTGCTCAGTTGCCAAGTCACGTCCAGCTCTTCGTGACCCCATGGATTAAAATCACAGCAAACGCAAGTATGGTGCTCAAGACACCCCGACACTCTTCCGGGAACTTCACACAGATTGACTCATTTTGTTAAGTGCCTGTTATGCCCAAGGCATGGAATCCGCTCTGAACAAGGAAGAATGGAGAAGCAGACAGACAGCGATCTCGGTGATGCTTTTTTATTTTTCCTGATGAGGTCAGTTTATGCTATCACAGCACATCCTGCTTCAGCCTTGCATTCAAACCCGTGGGCAAAGAAGACTTCCTGTTCTAAAAACAAAGAAGCCAAAATACAACGAAAAAGCAAAGGTGCAGTCCATGCTGAATATGAGTCCTGTTAACTAATGTAACTATGGTGATCTCTTTCTCTGTTTCCTGTGTCAAACTCATTTCTCCCATGTACCACTCCCCGAGTTACTAATGCTAACCTAGGATGAAAAAGAAATATACAAAGGGCTCAGCACTTGACAGTGGCTTAAGAGCTATAGAACCTTAGTCCTGAAAGGGAAATTTTCTAATCTTACAGTAAATATGGGGGCAAAGAACTGGGAGGTTGAGGAAGGACAGGGATTCTTGGTCCCTTTGGATATCTTATTTGGTATAGGACAATATTGCCCGGGGGGCTCAGATGATAAAGAATCTGCCTGCAAAGTATGGGACCCAGGCTCAATCCCTGAGTCAGGAAGATCCCTTGGAGAAGGGAATGGTTAGTATTCTTGCCTGGAGAATCCGATGGAAAGACGACCCTGGTGAGCTACACAGTCCATGAGTTGTAAAGAGTTGGACACAACTGAGCGACTAACACACTAAGACTTAATATCTCCCAAACTTCAGTCATCCATGTGCCAGCCTCAGGGTTTTTGCTATATTTTTACCACTGCACTATGACACATTTTTTTTCTTAAAGTCTGCAATTTTTAATGTGTTTTTAATTATCCTAAATTAAATGCTAGTGCTGATGCAACATAGATCTAAGCAAATACATAACCACTAAAATGAATAATCTCACCTGTGTAATATTTAACCCCCCTACCTTTGGTGTATTTTCAATAACACAAACATGCCTACCTTGGGAAATGTCAGTGTAGGTGTTAAGAGCGTGTACTCCAGAGTCAGATAAAACTGGGTTCAAGTCCCCGTGACTCACTCATGAAGGTTTGCCTTATACTTTGCCAAGAATTAAATAATTTGAATCACTCATGAGGGTTTTCCTTATACTTTGCCAAGAATTAAATAATGGGTAGGGTACTCAATACCATGCCTGGCCCGTGGAAGGTACTCAGGAGTTCCACGTGCCATACCTAGCTGCTTTCTAGCTCACCTAGACCCTGGTGGGTATATACCACTAACACTTCCTTAAAACTTCGTCATGAGAAAAAGGTGACAATCCAGAAACAATACCTTGTTAAGGAGTCTCAGAATCCGAGGTCCACCCAGAAGCTGGAGAGCTCCAGACTTCCACATGGCCCAGGCTAGGGTTTTCATAATGTGCAAAGATGCTCTCCAGTTACTCAAATATTGCTGCCCTTGGCCAGGAAGAACCTACCTATAATTTCTGTGAAGAGGAACAGAGACTAGGCGATTTCACTTAACACTGACAAATTTATTCATGCATCTATCTAGCACCCATCATCCATCTGTTCATCTATCCATCCACCTGTCTGTTCATTCAACAAATCTTTGAGTCACTCCATTTCTCAGCACGGTCCTAGGAGCTGGATATACACTACTGAACCCGAGTTAAACAAATGCAGTTCTCACCCTCACAGAGCTCATAAGATTGTGGAAGACTGACACACACATTCTCAGGATCCACTTTTTATACTCCCTAGATTTCCTGAAGGAAATCAGTCCTGAGTATTCATTGGAAGGACTGATGCTGAAGTTGAAACTCCAATACTTTGGTCACCTGATGTGAAGAACTGCCTCATTGGAACAGACCCTGGTGCTGGGGAAGACTGAAGATAGGAGGAGAAGAGGATGACAGAGGATGAGATGGTCAGATGGCATCACTGACTTGATAGACATGAGTTTGAGAAAGCTCCAGGAATTGGTGGTGGACAGGGAAGCCTGGCGTGCTGCAGTCCATGGGGTCGCAAAGAGTTGGACATGACTGAGCGATTGAAGTGAGATTTGTTTGGCCCTACCTGTCTCCTAGGATGCAGCCCTTTCCTAAAGGAAAGTCAGTTCTCACTGCAATGCCTTGTCTTCTGATGGCCTCTGGCTGCTCCCAGCTCCTCTGGGTGAAAGTTGCTTTGGAATTCCTCATGCCTGCTGTGATTTCAGAACCCAAGACCAGCCCAACTGGATGCTTGAAGGCTAGGCTTCCTGCCACGACTCAGAAGCATCACATGACAACACGTGGGGTCTGGCTTCCTCAAAGAGCTGCCCTAACTGCTGAGTTAATTCTCCCACAGAGGAAACCTGACCAGCTGAAGGAGATGGAAAGACGACAACAGACACATCCTTCTCCGTTCTAACAAATGTTCCCTACGCAGCTGATCTGGAAGACCTCCCGTGTGATGGAGCAGCTCACTGTGGCTTTTTAAAAAGCTGGGATCAGCTCAGGAACACACCATTTTGTATATGTTTGTCTTCCTTTTCCGCGTCATTTCCTTCTTCCTTCATTCAAGCTGCCCTGGTATTTCACCCTTTGACAAAGCCTTAAGCAGGCTAAATGACATCTTAGGGTCTATGTTCAAGGAAACTTGAACTTAAAATCAATCAAATAACCATACAAATAAGTAAATATTTACAAGCTGCTATGAGCTCTTTCAATGGGGAAGAGTTTGACCTGGTGTAAGAGCAGAGAAAGTTCCAGTCACCGAGGCAATGTTTGATAGAAAAAGGAGCAAACTTATACTAGGCTGGCGAAGAGGCATGAAAGAATATTCCAGGCAATTGGAAAGGCATATTCAAAGGCCCTGTGGTCAGTTGTGTCCAACTGTGTGCAACCCCATAGATGGCAGCCCACTAGGCTCCTCTGTCCCTGGGATTCTCCAGGCAAGAACACTGGAGTGGGTTGCCATTTCCTTCTCCAATGCATGCAAGTAAAAAGTGAAAGTGAAGTCACTCAGTCGTGTCCGACTCCTAGTGACCCCATGGATTGCAGCCTTCCAGGCTTCTCAGTCCATGGGATTTTCCAGGCAAGAGTACTGGAGTGGGGTGCCACTGCCTTCTCTGAATATAGGCAGGAAGAGTTGAGTAAACAGTGGAAGAGAGGGCAGGCAGGATGCTAGACAGAAACACTAGGGAGTGAAGACGAAGAGGACCATTCTGAATGTGCCCCTGACTAATGAGCTGCCAATGATTCCTGAACTTCCTTCTTCCCTTGAAGAACTCGGTCATGCTCCTTGAACAAAGGTCTAAGACAGCCTGTGACTGATGAGGAGGTCAGATGATTCAGGATAAGCCCCTTCCACAAAATGCTGCTCCCAGAGGTCTTCTGGACCAGGAAATGCAGACATGCCAATGTCTTTCACAGAGAGCTGTTTCATGGATCAAAAAAATCAGGGAAAAAAAAAAAACAAACAAAACTGTGAAGTCAAGGGGATGTCAGTTTGAAGTAGTCAAAATCTACCTGCAATACGACACGCAGATTTTTATATAGTTGTACCACCTAGACCAGGGCTTCCCTGGTAACTCAGATGGTAAAGAATCTGCTTGCAGCACAGGAGGCTGGGGTTTGATGCCTGGATCAGGAAGATCCCCTGGAGAAGAAAATGGCAATGCACTCCAGTGTCCTTGCCTGGAGAATTCCATGGACAGAGGAGCCTGGCAGGTTACAGTCCACTGAGTTTCAAAGAGTCAGACTTGACTGAAGGACTAAACAGCAGCAACAAATAAATGACGCAGGCGCCAAGCAAGACCCTGACGGACAAGAAGGAGCGAGTGAAAAGTACCATTGGCGTGCTAATCATGGACAATCAGGTAATTGACGAAGGTCTCCAGTGGAGCAAACAGAAAGGTCATCTTGGATAAGAAGATAGCATCTTTGCCCTTCAGGCACAAGAGAGATGTCAGGGGGTCTCACCCCCCAGGACAGAAGTGTGGAGCGGGGTGAGAGAGGCAGCCCTGGGCCCTCCCCTTCACTTTCTTACGGTGAAAACCTGTCAGCTTTCATCTGTTTCACATGTTGGGTGTCCATGCACATTCCACTCAAAGAAGGAGAACTCTGCCACCTTGTTGAAAAGATGCCAGCCTGGATACTTACATAGAGGCCTAAACCCCGGTGATGTATGTCTGCTTGTGCAGACTCCCTGACAGCCTTGCCCCTACCCAATACCTGATTTATACTATGATTTGCTTTTAATGATTCTTCACTTTCTTTCTTTCTTTTTTAAATATAGGCAACATATATGTAAACGTCAGTGTCTCAGTTGTGTCCAGCTCTTTGTGACCTCATGGACTGTAGCTCGCCAGGCTCCTCTATCCATGGAATTCTCCAGCCAAGAATATTGGAGTGGGTTCCCATGCCTTCCTCCAGGGGACCTTCCCAACCCAGGGGTCAAACCAGGGTTTCCCTGCATTGCAGGCAATTCTTTACCATCTGAGCCACCAGGGAAGCCCCAAGAATACTAGACTGGGTTGCCAGTCTCTAGGGGATCTTCCCAACCCAGGGATTGAACCTGGGTCTCCTGCATTTCAGGCAGCTTCTTTACCAACTGAGCCACCGTGCATGTTCCTCAGAATAGAAGGAAAGTGAGTTGAGACTATTGCCTCTCTGCAGCAACTTTGGAATTTTATAGGGAATGAAAATGCACAGCAGCTCAGAAGCAATAGCTGGGAGGGACCAAGTATGGAGGAAAACCCATCCTAAGCACCAATGTTTTTTCCATAAGTGGGAACAAAAACCCGGTATTGTCAAATGTTCCCATTTCTCAATCCATCATTTGGATTTCATATCAAATATTCTAACCTTTTAAAACTTAGTAAATGATTTGCACTAAGCAGAAATAGGAACACTAAATTAAGAGGCAACAACATGAAACACCATGGGAACCGCACCAAACAGGTTCCCGCTTTGAATCGGATGCTCTGGCACTGCCTTACATTGAAGGGAACGTTTGATGAGAATCAGGTTCATGTTGCTCTTGGGTGGGTGGCCTTGGGGTGAAAGTAGAAGCCATTTCTCTTCCATCTTTAAAAATGAAATCAATATTTTTGTTTTCCTTGGCAGAATTCATTTATCATCTGGGAGCTCGGAGAAATGATGTGAATATCCAGTCAGTCTAGAGATCTGGTGACCTAGAAGACATGTATCAGGTAAAAGTGCAGGCAGGAGCCTCTTTACCTGCTATAGTCATGAGATCCCCATAATGGTATCCCAGAGTTGGGCACTTGACTAGCCTCTGGGGTTCTTGTTGTTATTGTTTTTAAATATCATATTACTAATTCTGTCCTGTGGCTGCAAACTCACATGAGGCTCTCAGATTCAGGTGGACATCACAGTGCACTGCCCTAGAAAACAGAATAAGATGCAATAATCTGGAACTTCCTGGTGGTCCATTGACTAAGTCTCCTCGCTCCCAATGCAGGGCGCCTGGGTTCGATCCCTGGTCAGGGAACTACCACATGCTGCAACTAAGAGTCCACATGCCACAACTAACATCCTGCATGAAGCATCCACGACCCGGCACAGCCAAATACATATATTTGCTGAGCCCAGCGTGCCTGTGTGGAATATATCTATACACTATTCCATGCGGTCACGCTGAGCTGGATGCCTTGTTTACCTGGAGGGTGCCAGGCTCCACCGGCCTCCACTGTGCTCTGTGCCCAGGCAGGAGGCTGATCTGGACAAACTAAGGCCTCTGGTTTCAGGTGAGTCTGGTCAGTGGGGAGTGTCAACAGTGCAAGAGGGGAGATGGGGAGAGAGGGAGGAAAGGAGGAGGGAAGGATTTTACTCCCCAGACTCTCTGCGTGCAGGGTAGCTGCAAACCACACTTAAATCCCAGGGTTCTGGCTGCCCAAAGACCCATAAACTGCTCTATCTCCAGCAGCTTCAGTCCTGGAGATGGTGCCTGTGTGTTCTGTCCACTCTTTGGGATCCCATGGACTGTAACCTGCCAGGCTTCTCTGCCCTTGAATTCTCCAGGCAAGAATACTGGAGTGAGTTGCCATTTCCTACTTCAGGGGACCCTCCTGACCCAGGGATTGAACCCTCATCTCCTGCATTGCCTACATTCAGATTCTTTACCATTGTGCCACCTGGGAAGATGGTCTATTTCCAGCGTGAAATGAGAATATTTCCTGCCATATCAATAAACCAAAAATATCACAGCCATCAGTGATGTCTAGCCTCCAAGTGTGAAGGCGGGCTCCCAAAACTTTGATCCACCAGAGGCCATCGCCCACCCACCGCCACTGCCCCCCACCCCTGCTCCTCTGAATCCCTCCGCCCCCCATGGTGATTGCTGAGGAGCTGGGGGAATGTAAGAAGTAAAGTGATCGGCCCCAGACAGCCGAGGCACATCTGAAAGGAATGAATTCAGGGAGACCAGAGGCTTGCATCCTCCCATACACTGAACGCTAAATTCCTCACCTTGATAGCTGATCCTTGATGTTCTGACTTCCCCTCCTGTTCCCAGGAGCAGTTTTCTCAGAGCTACTGAGATGCTGTCTCCTGGGCTAAACATTCTCACCAAATAAAATAACTCTCCTTTTCAAGTTGTCAGCACTTGTGATTTCCCCACACCCTAGCCATGCTTTGGTCAATAGCCCCTTAATTAAACTACCCAAGTTGAGTGCGCCACGAAAACCAAATCCCCAAAAACTGAGTTCCTCCACTGAGTTCATGACTCACTTCTTCTATCTAAAATGTTAACCAACTCCTTTCTTGTGCAACACCTGTTCCTCTCAAGACTGAGCAGAAAAGGAGGGACTCAGACCCTGTGGTGCCCTCCCAAGCACAAGAGCTGTTCCTTGTCCCCCATTTCTTATTCTGGGGAACAAGGTTTCAGCCTCCTTGAAAGTGCAGATTCAAGGTCACTGATTAGAGAAGGTGGGAAGGCAGAAAGAGGGGAAAACCATCAGGAAACAGTAACGCCCTGGATGGCATGGTTCTGCTCCTCCTGGGCTATGTGCAAAGAAAACTGATACAGATCTCTGAGTTCTGCTTTGGGGTGGAGGAAGGTGACTTCCGGCTGAGCTGGAGCACAGTGACCCTGGCTGTCTTCAGAAGGCTGATGATGGAGATTCCTGAATCAGAACCGTTACCTGCCTCCCCCACCAACAATCAGAGGAAGGCCACACGCTGCAGACCAGCCCCCCTTAATTTTGGCCTATAAAAACTCTTCCCCAAAACCATCTGGGAGTTGGTGCTTTTTGAGTGTGGGCCACCTGTTCTCTTTGCTTTGCCCTGCAATAAACCAATCTCCACTCCAAACTCTATCACGTTTCATTTGTTCGGTCTCGCTGTGTCAGGCACACCAACTTGAGTTTGACCACACATCCAGTTTTCTGCTGGAAACCTCATCCCTACACACACCAAAATTCACTGCTCACTGAGAGCAAGAAAAAAAATATTTTATGCATATATGTGTGTGTGTTAGTCGCTCAGTCATGTCTGATTCTTTACAACCCCATGGACAGTAGCCTGCCAGGCTTCTCTATCCTCAGAATATTCCAGGTAAGAATACTGGAGTCGGTAGCCATTCCTGTCTCCAGGGGATCTTCCCGACCCAGGGACTGAACCCAGGTTTCCTGCACTGTGTGTGGATTCTTTACCATCTGAGCCAGCAGAGAAGCCTCATCTGTGGGGTCTGCACACTTTGGTAAATGGATGCCCATGCAGGACGCAGAGAAAAGTCCCCGCCTGCAGAGATCCCGGAGGCCTCGCACAGACGACCATTTCTGTAGTACAGTGTCTCTTCCCTGATAACACAGTCGCCGGACTGAGCCAGCTCCCATGCTACTTCCTTCTTGCTGTGATGCTGCCTGCATCAGGGTGATGGAAGAGTCCAAGACCTCCTCTTCTAGCCTAGCCACCAAGGTTGAACAGAATCTATGCTTATGGAAGCCTGGAGCATCTGAGAGTTCTGACTCGCCTCCTATGTCCGAGAATTCAATTCTCAAGTCAAGGCTCCAGGGCGACAGTAAAAGATATGCTTGCATATTGAGGTGTGGGGAGTCATTCTGGCTTATCCATGAATTAACTTAAATTTTAAGCAAACTAGGACAGCCTATCTGTGGCCAATCAGACAAAGATGGCACCCTGCTTTAACTACTACAGAGAAGGGCACATTGACCGGAAGTAAAGAATGTCCTATTGAAAAATAAAGATGACATCCCTCCCTCCCTGGGACACCAATGCTGGTCCTCCTCTGAGAGTAAGACTCCCTTCTCGGGTGCTGAGGCCATACTGACTCGCTGCGTACCTGCTGATCTCCCCTGAAGGAATGGATCCCTGACTCGTTTGATGTTTTTGTTTTGACAAGACACAAAGCTGCTAAAAACTCTGCTTCTCCAGAACAACTCTTCAGAGTTACCTGAGAAGCTGCATCTCCTGGGTTACAGTCTTCAGTTCGTCTCAAATAAAACTCTTTCCCATTTCTATTACAGATAGTTTATCGATTCTTTTCATCGACACACAGAAAGGTTTGTCTCTCTCCCCCTCACATTTCTGCATCCCCTCCTTCATGTATTATTACATAATAATCATCGTGCTACAGATTTTATCTCTTTTTTTCCAAATTCCGCCTCAAAAATTTTCATGAAAGCAGGTATTATCATGAACTTTTGGGAGGACTCTAAAATTCATGGAGGGCAATTTGTCTCATCATAACAAAACCTTGAACGTGTACTTGTCTTTCCACAAATTCCTTATTTGGGTATTTCTTCTAAGACAATCTGTGGATCTGGGCTCTAAGACAGCTGTGCAAACATGTTTAACAGTTTTCAACTGGAAAAACATAAAATGCCCTCCCATAGAATACTGGTTCAATAAAGTGTGGAATACTGCACAGCCAATAAAAATAATGATGTAAAGACTATTCACTGATGTAGAGAAATGTTTCTGAAACACTGTCGAATTTTCAGAGCAGGTTATAGTGTGCTGCATGCATCTGTGATCCGGTTTCTGTAAACAGAATATATAAAGATAGCGATGTACAAAAATGTTCCCTGTGAAGACAGGACTATGTTTGGAACTCACATAAGATCAACCAGTGGTTGTGGAAAGGAGGGCAATCCTTGTCCCTCCCCTCCATCCGGACTCACAGTCAGTGAGGGCAGAAAGGAATCGAGAGCTGGGGCTTTGGGCTCCTGCATCTGTGGATACAGCTACACTGGGGGCAGGTGGATGTGCTCTTGCCATTAAATACAAGATGTGGAAACTGACCACTCCATGCTTAGTCTTTGCATTCCCATCATGCACCCAGCACTCTGCTAGGTCTTGAAACATAGTAGTGAACAAAATTGCCACGCCCACATGGAGTTTGTGGTCTGAGGAGGGGTCAGCACACTCCTCTGCCCAAGGGCCAGATTCAGCCTGCCACTTGCTTTTTTGTCAATAAAGTTTTATTGAAACACTGTCATGTCCATTTGTGTACATATTATCTATGACTATCTTCTCACTCCCCCTGGAGAAGGAAATGGAAACCCATTCTAGTATCCTTGCATGGGAAATCCAACGGACAGAGGAGCCTGGCAGGCTACAGTCCTCGCAATCACAAAGAGTCAGACACAATTAAGTGACTAATTAACAACATTTAACAGGGCAGAGTTAAGTCGTGTGACAGAGACGGAACAGCCTACAAAGCCAAAAGTATTTACTGTCAGAAATCCATTTATCTATTCCCAGAAGAGGGGTGCCAACCCTTGGCCTAGAAACTTGCTACTAAACTTGAGGTACCTGGCCTAGGTACATCAGCAAAATCTCAGTGCATCTAAGACTTTAAGAGCTAGAGTCTGCCTGTGAGCTACACCCATTATAATTAAAGAAACTAGAAGATCCAAGCCCCTATTGCTCTGTTCCTGTTCTGCATATTTAAGTGCTGTGTAGGCATGGTTCCCAAGTGAGAAAAAGATTCCTGAAGAAGTACCTTCAGGAGAATTTTCCTGCCAGAGCCAATCTCCCAGCATCAGTGCTTCATAGGAGGCCATCCAAGTCCCGACTCTTCTACCCAACAGGGTGGAAGCATCTCTCAGTAAGAATGAACCCACATCACTGGCCCAGACTTACCTATCCTATATTAATTATAGGCACAGCACTGAGCTTAAACGAACCAGTCGGCCATACGAGCGGCAATATTCAAGCCATCAATTTTATGACACTGCTCAGGAAAATACAGTGATACATCATCCCACCCCAAATACAAAGGTCAAATGATATTAATTAATGCGGCGACACAATTCGCTGCAGCTAAATGGGTATTCTTGATTATGGCTCCTTGATTGAGAACTAATGCCTCATTAATCTTAAACATATCAACCGGAGGACATCGGTGAAGTCAAATAGAATAATGGCAACATTTCAGTGAACACAGCCTCATGCTGTCTGGGTAAGAAGCAAATCCTAGAGACGTGGTTGTGTCTTCTGCCTCCTCCACCCACCTGGATTTACTGAGAGCTTTGTAAAGAAATAGGCTTGAAACCAGTGTCTGAAACCTGGGTGTGTGTGCGTGTCTAGATCTCTCTCTCTCACACATGCACACAGCATTTTCAGATAGGCAGGCAGGCAGGCAGGCATTTTCTCTGGAGGTTTTCACTTACATGTTACAGTAGAAAAAGAGAAATTGATGGGCTTACATGGCTCCAAGCCCAGTGAGGAACCTTCCCTCTGAGGTCCCTGTATCCATATACTTCTGCTTATTGATCTCAGGTAAGTGGTCAGGGGAAGGAACCCAGGGTACAGAAGGTCTCTGGGTCAGCGTTGTGGGTATGGCATGCCCTGTATCCATTTCAGTTTAGGCAGGTCGGTCCTCATGGGTCTGAGACTGGTTGGGGCCAGGAGAAAGGGGAACGGCAGCTCAAGCCCAGAGCCCCTGACGGTGTCCTTACCCTGACACAGGCTAGCGGAGGCCTGCTGCCCCTCTAGTCTCCACAGTGCCTCCTGACAGAGAGTTTCAATTCCTCATTGAACTTCTAGAGCAATTACAGTGAAACCCCGCCCCGCCCCCCATAGACATGTGCAGGGAGAGCTCAGTGATTTACCCTAATTGCAGGAAGGTCATTTGTAAAGCTTCAAGGTGGGGGTTGCTGTTCATAGGAATTCAGGCTTCTCGGTTTTCATGGCACATGGTACTTAGCAATGGTGACGAAAGGGTTACCCATTAGTGATCTCATTTTAATGAATAGATAAAATTTCAGTCAATTACAGAAGTAGCTTTTGTCGATGAGAGTTGCCTAAGCAATGTTAACCTTTTTTTCCCCTCTCTGTAGCAAACCATGTTGCAGCTGCCTCCTTTTCATTTAAACAGAGCCTTCTAAAGAACATGAAACTCTTTGTTCTTTGAAGAAGGAAGTTATTCTCCTTGTATCTCTCTCTCTCTCTTTTTTTTTTTTCCTTTTAAAAGGGTTTTTAACGTTTTGTGTCAAGGTAAATTCAACCCGATCCCATTCCTAAAGATTGCAACTGGGTGGAAGATTTCTACAGTTCATCTCTCTGTGTATTTAAGCTCAACACTTAACTCTTTCTGTGCAGAATATATACTCTGTGGGCAATTTATTTTACCTTTTTTTTTGAATCTCAGTAATGTTTACTCTCCACTGATTCATGCCAGCAGGAATATGGTTGGCAATTCATGTTGACATGTGTTCAAATTTTAAAGGTTGTGACAATAATGATTGTTGCTTTTAAATGTCTTCCACATCTCAGATGCTGGAGTTTCACAAACATTATATCAAATTTCCCAGACCTGCCCCGAGATGGAAACTAGGGCTCCAAGAGGCTAAGAGCCTTATTTACCCAAAGCAACAGTGTTGATTACCCACAGACCTTTAAGGGTTTCCCTGGTGGCTCAGACAACAATCTGCCTACAATCAGGGAGACCCACATTCAATCCCTGGGTCGGGAAGATCCCCTGGAGGAGGGCATGTCAAGCCAGTCCAGTATTCTTGCCTGGACAAGCCTGTGGACAGAGGAGTCTAGAGGGCTACAGTCTATGGGGTTGCAAAGAGTCAGAGGGAGCTAACACTTTCTCTTTTCATCCAGGTCCTCAGGCATGCTTATCTCTCAGAGCACACTTGCCCATAGAAGTTATCAGAACAACAACAACAAAAAAAAAACCAAAGAAATAAAATGCAGAAACTACATAATAATTTCCCAAACCAAAGAGCATCACCTTTGAGAGGAGGAGAGAGGCGCACATCAGTTAGATGCTCCTCCAAGAGCACCCCTGTTGGGCTCTTCCTTATCAATAAATAATACTTCACAAAGGCCCCCAAAGATATTAGTCCAAACAAACCAGAAGCTAATTGCTGTTTTCCAGCACGGAGCTGCAATGACGATCATTCTCTAGCTCCTTCCACACACTGCAGTCTGCAGCTCACTGCTCAGCTCTCTGACTTGGAGCTGCAGGTCCTCAGTGGTCAGGAGAACAACAGTCAGACCAGAGACGTCCAGATGCAGGTCTGCCTCCTGATCGTGAGGTCCTGAGCTAGCGCCTCGGCGAAAGTGAAAAGGGTTAGTTAGCCTCTCGGTCGTGTCTGACTCTTTGTGACCCCATCGATGGTAGCCCACCAGACTCCTTTGTCCATGGGATTTCCCAGGCAAGAATACTGGAGTGGGTTGCCATTCTCTCCTCCAGGCATCTTCCTGATCCAGGGATCGAACCTGAGTCGCCTGCACTGCAGGTGGATTCTTTACTGTCAGAGCCACCAGGGAAGCCTCTGTACACTGGAGATATTAAAATTAGCCACGAAAGGTCATTTCAGAGTTAATATGATAATCTTCATTGGAAAAGACTCTGATGCTGGGAAGGATTGAGGGTAAGTGGTTAGATGGCAGCATCGACTTGATGGAGATGAGTCTGAACAAACTCTAGGAGACAGTGAAGGCAGGAGGCCTGGCTTGCCGCACTCCCTGGGGTTGCAAAGGCACAACTGAGCGGCTGCACAACAAGAACGCATTGTAGTGTAACCAACCCTACCATCAGGCCTCAGATGGTTCAAGATCAGCAGTGCGAATGGGGTTCAAGAAAGCAAAGAATGCTTTCAAAAATCAACTCAGTTTCTTCTTTTTGTTTCATGAAAACCCTCCTGGAAAGGCACAACCCCAAACAGGACTGCCAGCGCCCCCACCACTCCCACTTCCTTCAGATAGTACAACTATTTCCAGGCATCTCTTTCCCAAAAGCTGCAGGCTGTGTGCTCTTAATTCTTTTCCTTCTGTTTCTGCAGCCTGGAAAACCAGCCTGGCTGAAGAAGCAACCTGCTGGGAGAGCAAAGAAAGGGAAGACACAGACTAGGTCAAGACAGAATCCAGTTACTGGGAGTAAGAAGCCTGGGGATCCTCAAATGTGATTGAGTTTGGTGAGAGCATAAATTGAAACACTCTGGCCAGTGTCCTGTCTGTGGTGTGTTATGGTCATGGATCAAGGTCAGCTAGCTGCCTTGAGAGAGGGCCAGTGGAAAGCATCCCACAAGCTGGTCTGGGGGAGATTCACCAAGGAAGATCCTCCGCATTCTACCATCTTCCTGTGGGCTCAGCCCTGGCTCATCCTAGGCGGGGCTTCCCCACCTAGGTAAAGAATTGGCATGCATTGCAGGAAATGCAGAAAATGAGGGTTTGATCCTTGGCTTGAGAAGATCCCCTGGAGGAGGAAATGGCAGCCCACTCTAGTACTCTTGCCTGGGAAATCCTATGGACAGAGGAGCCTGGCGGGCTACAGTCCATGGGGTGGCAAAGGATCAGACGCGACTGAGCAAGCACGCACGCACACATCCCAGGCGGCTCCACCTGTTCTAAAGCAGGGGTGCTGGGGATGGGTGTTGGAGGATCACCCTCCCTTCTCGTAGTGTTCTGTTCTGTGGGTGCTGGCTCTGTATGGATGACTTACTGTAGGGTCGCTGTCATGGAGGCGCAAGTCAGTGAGTCTGGAGCAATGTGAGTGCATGATGTCACCTTCCTCACAAGTGAGAACTTACGCTCAGCTCTGGAGGCCACTGCCTTCTCAGAGTGGGTGGTGGAGAAGAGCAGAAATGAATGAGAACCGTCTTCTTGCCCACATTCCCCGTCTTGCTGGCACCCACCTGAAGTCGGTGAACCTGCACTGAGCCGGAAGCCCACAGTCTCACTTTCTCATCCCCACTCTCATCTCACACAGCGACTAACTCTGAACAAACCTTTAACACTGCCTCTTTTCTACAATGTTCGACATCCAGCATTTGATAAGCTTCATTTAATGTTGAATTCCTCATAACAGTCTCTCATTTCATAGGGGCAGAATGCTTTAAGTTTTTGTTTTCCCTTTTAAAGGAAAGTAAAGCTCAGATAGGGTAAGTAACTCACCCAAGGTCACACAGTGGGCTGGCGGCAGCGGTCAGAGGGATAGTCTCTGTACTCTACTATGCCCTCCAATAGAGTAGAGCGCCCTCGGGAGCCTACTATACCCACCAAAGAGGTGCATTAGATAATTTCTAAGCCTCTGTGAGCTCTGACTATGCATCTGAGTTTTATCTAACACACTTGTGGAGAAGAGAGAGTAAAGAAATCTCTTTGGATCACTCAGATTGCAGAAATACCGGGGCGGCACCATGACAGGCACATCCCAGGACGTAAGCCTGGCTTCTGATTTCTCCAGCTTACTTGCACTTGGGCAGATTTAGGGGTGCTCATAGTGTTGCAGTGAAAAAGGAAAAAAAAAAAGAGGAATGAGTTTTTTTTCCTCCTTTCCTGAGAACAAAGATAAAGAGAAGAGTGGGCAGGCCTAAACATTCTTAGTTTTGTTTGTTTTTAATTGGCCCTAACTCTGCAAGTGTGTGACCAAGTTTGCTTCTCCAGCCCCTAACTCTGCAGGAGCTAAGTGTGCTCAGTCACTTTAGTCCTGTCCGACTCTGTGATCCTATGTACTGCAGCTCGCCAGGCTTCTCTGTCCACTGGCATTTTCCAGGCAAGAATACTAGAGTGGGTTGCCCTGCCCTCCTCCAGGGGATCTTCCAGACCCAGGGATGGAACTTGAGTCTCATGTGTCCAGCACGGGCAGGCGGGTTCTTTCCCACTAGTGCTGCCTGTATACTTCACACCTATTTTCCTTTGGCTCTATGCTAAATACATCCCCTATCTGGTGTTTACCCTTATAACACCCTTCCCCGTGTAGCTACACATCAGAAGGAAGGCTGCAGAGCCACGGAACTGCCAGACTCAATCACTGGGTTACTGGCGCCCGGCTATGACTGTCTTTGGAACAACGCAAGAGCAAGAAATCAAGATCCTAACACCTTTGCTCCTCACCACTGACTCCTGACTGAGCCCTCATCTTACACAAGCCCCTATTCCTCATGCAGGGGGTGGGGGGGGCGCACAGTTCTTGAGGCGTGAGCCCACCGTGCTTCCCCCTTTGCGGCTGAGAATTAAAGCCTCTGTTCTATTTCCTCCGAACTCCATCTCCGGATGTTTTAACTGGCTTCAGTGGGCAGAGAAAGCCAAGACTTTGGCCAGCAACAAGAGGCCGCCGGGCTGCTGATACACTGCACGCTCTCAGTCACCTCAGTGCAGCGATCCCTGGGCAGGAGGGCAGGCAGGTCCAAAGGCGTGCGGTTCCGGTCAAAATGGCACTGCCTTCCTCCAACGAGTGTGGAGCGACTGGTAAACAGACCGAGGACACGGAAGCCTTCCCCATCGGGGAGCACCTGCCTCCCCAAAGCAAATAAAATTATATAAAGACAGAAATATTAGAGGCCCTGATAATGTAATCATAAAGTAATCACTTTGAATTAGGATAATGGCTGTGTCCAACTCCTATTGCATTTATTTTGAATATCACATTCTTTCAACTCTCATTATTTTAATTATGTTCAATTACAGACATTTGCATATGCTTTATCATGGATATTAGTGAGGGGGAAAAGACTTCCCTGAGTTAAATGATGAACAGATATTCCATATTATGTTACACTTGCACCTCCTGAAAATTTGATTTACTACAGCTCAAAGAGAGGTCCCAAGACAGACACTGATTTGAAGTGAGTCTGAATTTTCTGTGATGATGTGGGGAGCCCAAATATAGAGACAGTCATTCAGAAAATGAAACAGAGGTGATAAAGGGCTGGGCTGGACTGAGGCAAAGATTTGAGCTTGGCTCTGGCTGTGTGACCTCTAGAAAATCATGCAGCCTCTCCGATATTCAGTGTCTGCATCTATAAAACTTGGAATATATAATTGTAGGGATTACCTAAAATGATGCTTAAAAGTGCTTCTTAGGTCAGCATCAGCATACCATATAGGTTGAAAAAGTTAGCTATACTTTTTGACAAATGGTACTAACACAATTGAACACTATGGGGGCGGGGAAAGAACTTTAACCTAAACATCACATCTTATGTAAAATGTAACTTAAAATCACAAACTTAAGTGTCAACTTTCAAAGTGTACAATGTTTTAAAAACCTGTAGGAGAAAATGTTCATGATCTAGGGCTAGTGGAAAAGTTTTACAGATTTAAAAATAAAATTATGACTGAAAATAGAAAAAACAAACCTATAAATTAGACCTCATCACAATGAAAAACTTAAGTTCTGCAAAACCTTTAATGAAGAGGAATAGAAGACAATGTACAGACTCTGAGGAAATATTTGCAAACCACGTATCTGAAAATGAAGAATATCTAGGATATAAGAAGCTCAAAATGCAAAGGAAAAAACTAGCATTCCAATTAAAAAATGGGCAGAAGAAATGAACAGACATTCCATCAAGAAGGATACAGTGACAGTCCAAGATGTTCCACATCGTTAGCCATTAGGGAAATGCAAATTAAAACCACAATAAGATATAGCCACAATCTATAAGAATGGCAAACATTTAATAACGGTAATGACAATACCAAGAGCTTTCCCAATGGCTCAGCGGGTAAAGAATTCACCTGCAATGTAGGAGACACAGGAGATGCAGTTTTGATCCCTGGGTCCAGAAGATCCCCCAGAGGAGGAAAATGGCAATGCATTCCAGTGTTCTTGCCTGGAAAATCGCATGGGCAGAGGAGCCTGGCAAGCTACAGTCCATGTGGTCTAGAGAGTTGGACACGACTGAGCAACTACGCTTGCACAATACCAAATGCGAGGATGTGGAGAACCTAGATTACTCCCACACTACTGTTGGGACTGTAAAGTGGCACACGTCTCTAGAAATGAAGTTGTCAGAGTCTTATAAATGAAACACGCAAATACCGTATTATCCAGCCACTGCACTGTTGGGTGTTTATCCCTGAAAAATGAAGACTTCCTGTTCACATGAATACCTGTCCATGAATGTTCGTAGCAGCTTCACCCATAAAACCCCAAATAGGCCCAGTGTCCTTCAACGGGTCATTGTTAAACACTCTGTGCTACATCCACACCCTGGAATACTATACTACTCAGCCATGAGCAGGAAAAAACTATTGATGCATGTGATCTGGCTAAATCTGCAGGGAATTAGGCTGAGTGAAAAAAGCCAATCCCAAAAGTCAAATAGTCTATTAATCCATTCACGTGACATTTTAGAAGGACAAAAGTTTGCCGAAGGAGAACAGATGACTGGTTGCCAGGGTTTTAGAAATGGGGTTGGGAATGAGAAGGAGGTAACAGAAGAGAACTTTGCAGAGATACAGTTGTTCAGTATCGTAAGATGAGATGCTAGAGTTGTGCAAAATGTTCATCATTGGAGGAAAAAAATGGGCAAAGTACACACAGTATCTATCTATCTATCTATATATATATATTTTACTTGAACTGCATGTGAATCTATAATCAGCTCAATAAAAATTCAAGTTGAAAAACATGGAGGATATTCTGATTTTTTAAAAAACAATCACTGCTATAAAAACGAAGGTTTCTTGGATGATATATTGGTGGATACTAACTCATTCTTAAGTCTACATGAAACCATAGCACAGGTTGCGCTGACCCCTTTCTTCCCAGCTCTGGGGGCTGCTTCTGGATTGTGGAGTATCTGGCCTTCTCTTGGAGGCAGCCAGGAATTTCATTTCCCCATGGAGCCATCACAGTAGCTAGCTGTGCACTGGATTCTTGCCTTTGGGGCCAGCTTGCTCCAGGTGCTGGGGGTGCACAGCCACCTAAAAGTTACAGACGTGTCCCAACGGGACAAGCTAGAGGGAGGATGCTTAAGAAAGTCCCAGGCGAGGCAGCTTCACCTGGGAGGCAAGTGAGCCATCCTGTGCTGACTTTGGAGTCAGCCTGCCTGGGTTTGAACTCTGCTGCTGACCAGCCTGTGTGGTCTTGTACACAGCACTTAGTTCCTCTGGGCTGCATTTCCTCATCTGCAAAAGGGAAATAACGATAGCAACTATATAGCATATTTCATCAAAGGGCAGACAGAATGAAAACCATAATCACAGAAAACTAACCAAACTGATCATGTGGGCCACGACCTAGTCTAACTCAATGAAACATGAGCCATGCCGTGTAGGGCCACCCAAGATGGACAGGTCACGGTGGATAGTTCTAACAAAACGTGGTCTGTTGGAGAAGGGAATGGCAAACCACTTCAGTATTCTTGCCTTGAGAACCCCATGAACAGTATGAAAAGGCAAAAAGACAGGACACTGAAAGATGAACTCCCCAGGTCAGTAGGTGCCCAATATGCTACTGGAGAAGAGAGGAGAAATAACTCCAGAAAGAATGAAGAGACAGAGCCTAAGCAAAAACAACACCCAGTTTGGGATGTGACTGGTGATGGAAGTAAAGTTCAGTGTTGTAAAGAGCAATATTGTATAGGAACCTGGAATGTTAGGTCCATGAATCAAGGTAAATTGGAAGTGGTCAAACAGAAGATGGCAAGAGTGGACATCAACATTTTAGGAATCACCGAACTAAAACGGACTGGAATGGGTGAATTTAACTCAGATGACCATTATATCTACTACTATGGTCAAGAATTCCTTCGAAGAAATGGAGTAGCCATCATGGTCAACAAAAGAGTCTGAAATGCAGTGCTTGGATGCAATCTCAAAAATGACAGAATGATCTCTGTTTATTTGCAAGGCAAACCATTCAATATCACAGTAATCCAAGTCTGTGCCCCGACCAGTAACAGTGAAGAAGCTGAATAGTTCTATGAAGACCTACAAGACTATCTAGAACTAACAATCAAAAATGGTGTTCTTTCATCATAGGGGACTGGAATGCAAAGGTGGGAAGGCAAGAGATACTGGAGTAACAGGCAAATTTGGCCTTGGAGTATAAAATGAAATAGGGCAAAGGTTAACAGAGTTTTGCCAAGAGAACGCACTGGTCATAGCAAACACCCTCTTCCAACAACACAAGAGATGACTCTACACATGGACATCACCAGATGGTCAATACCAAAATCAGATTGATTATATTCTTTGCAGCCAAAGATGGAGAAGCTCTATACAGTCAGCAAAAACAAGATCAGGAGCTGACTGTGGCTCAGATCATGAACTCCTTACTGCATAATTCAGGCTTAAGTCAAAGAAAGTAGGGAATACCACCGGAGAAGGCAATGGCACCCTACTCCAGTACTCTTGTCTGGAAAAATTCCATGGATGGAGGAGCCTGGTGGGCTACACTCCATGGGGCCGGTAAGAGTCGGACATGACTGAGCAAGTTCACTTTCAATTTTCACTTTCATACATTTGAGAAAGAAATGACAACCCACTCCAGTGTTCTTGCCTGAGAATCCCAGGGACGGGGAAGCCTGGTGGGCTGCCGTTTATGGGGTCGCATACACTCGGACACGACTGAAGTGACTTAGCAGCAGCAGCAGGGAAAACCACCAGACATTCGGGTATGACCTAAATCAAATCCCTTACGATTATACAGTGGAATTGACAAATAGATTAAAGGGATTAGATCTGATAGAGTGTCTGAAGAACTATGGAAGGAGGTTTGTGACACTGTACAGGAGACAGTGATCAAAATCATTCACAAGAAAAAGAAATGCAAAAAGGCAAAATAGTTGTCTGCCGAGGCCTTACAAATAGCTGAGAAAAAAAGAGAAGCTAAAGGCAAAGGAGAAAAGGAACGATACACCCATTTGAATGCAGTGTTCCAAAAAACAGCAAGGAGAGATACGAAAGCCTTACTCGGTGATCAATGCAAAGAAATAGAGGAAAACAATAGAACTGGAAAGACTAGAGATCTCGTCAAGAAAATTAGAGATACCAAGAGAACATTTCATGCAAAGACAAGCACCGTAAAGGACAGAAATGGTATGGACCTAACGGAAGCAGATGACATTAAAAAGAGATGGCAAGAATACATCTTTTGTATTCTTGATACAGAAAAGATCTTCATGACCCAGATAATCACCATGGTGTGATTACACACCTAGAGCTAGACATCCTGTAATGTGAAGTCAAGCGGGCCTTAGGAAGCTTCACTACGAACAAAGCTAGTGGAGGTGATGGAATTCTAGCTGAACTATTTCAAATCCCAAAAGATGATGCTGTGAAAGCGCTGCACTCAATATGCCAGCAAATTTGGAAAACTCAGCAATGGCCCCAGGAGAGGAAAAGGTCAGTTTTCACTCCAATCCCAAAGAAAGGCAATGCCAAAGAATGTTTAAATTACTAGACAATTGCACTCGTCTCACATGCTGCTGGTGCTGCTGCTGCTGTTGCTGCTGCTGCTGCTAAGCCACTTAAGTCGTGTCTGACTCTATGAGACTCCCTAGATGGCAGCCCATGAGGCTCCTCTGTCCCTGGGAATCTCCAGGCAAGAACACTGTAGTGGGTTGCCATTTCCTTCTCCGATGCATGAAAGTGAAAAGTGAAAGTGAAGTTGCTCAGTCGTGTCCAACTCTTAGCGACCCTATGGACTGTGGCCCACCAGGCTCCTCCATCCATGGGATTTTCAAGGCAAGAGTGCTGGAGTGGGGTGCCATTGCCTTCTCCCATCTCACATGCCTGCAAAGTAATACTCAAAATTCTCCAAGCCAGGCTTCAACAGTACATGAACCGTGAACTTCCAGATGTTCAAGCTGGATTTGGCTTTATTGACTACGCCAAAGCCTTTGCCTGTGTGGATCACAACAACCTTTGGAAAATTCTTAGAGACACTGGAATACCAGACCACCTTACCTTCCTCCTGAGAAATCTGTATTCAGGTCAAGAAGCAACAGTTAGAACCAGACATGGAACAACAGACTGGTTCCAAACTGGGAAAGGAGTATGTCAAGGCTGTATATTGTTACCCTGCTTATTTAACTTATATCTGGAGTACATGATGCGAAATGCTGGGCTGGATGAAGCCCAAACTGGAATCAAGATTGCTGGGAGAAATATCAATAACCTCAAATACACAGATGACACCACTCTTATGGCAGAAAATGAAGAAGAGCCTCTTGATCAAAGTGAAAGAGGAGTGTGAAAAAGCTGGCTTAAAACTCAACATTCAAAAAACTAAGATCATGGCATCCGGTCCCATCATTTCATGGCAAATAGATGGGGAAACAGTGGAAACAATGTCAGACTTTATTTTGGGGGCTCCAAAATCACTGCAGATGGTGACTGCAGCCATGAAATTAAAAGATGCTTGCTCCTTAGAAGAAAAGCTATGACCAACCTAGATAGCATATTAAAAAGCAGATACATTGCTTTGCCAACAAAGGTCCATCTAGTCAAAGCTATGGTTTTCCAGTAATCATGTATATATGTGAGAGTTGGACTATGAAGAAAGCTAAGTGTCAAAGAACTGATGCTTTTGAACTGTGGCATTGGAGAAGACACTTGAGAGTCCCTTGGACTGCAAGGAGATCCAATCAGTCCATCCTAAAGGAAATTAGTCCTGAATATTCATTGGAAAGAGTGATGTTGAAGCTGAAACTCCAATACTTTGGCCACCTGATTGGAAGAACTGATGCATCTGAAACGATCCTGATGCTGGGAAAGACTGAAGGCGGGAGAAGGGGACGACAGAGGATGAGATGGTTGGATGGCATCACCAATGGACATGAGTTTGCGTAAGGTCCAGGAGTTGGTGATGGACAGGGAGGCCTGGCTTTCTGCTGTCCATGGTGTGGGAAAGAGTCAGACATGATTGAGCAACTGAAAAAAAAAAATGCATGCATGAGTATGTCACTGTTATTATGTCACAAGATTGCTACCAGGCTGAGATAAATGACTTGTGTAAATGAAGTCTCTACCACAATGCTGGCCCTTCAGGAATGCTCCAGGTGAAACGGTTCACACTTGTTACCGTGGCTTGATGATAATTTGAGAAATTAATGGATGCTTTCTTCCACTCCCTACAGTTTTCCTCTTTCTTTTCCTCCATTTAAGTGGAACAGCTAAGCCCACGCGGCACAGCTACTGAGCCTGCACTCAGGATCTCCAGAACCGCAATGCTGAAGCCCGTGTGCCCTAGAGCCCCGAGAAGCCACTGCGATGAGACACCCATGCACCCCGACTTGAGAGTATCCCCTGCTTGCTGCAACTAGACAGAAGTCTGAGCAACAGTGAAGACTCAGCACAGCCAAAGATACACAAATGAATAAAATTTTTAAAAAAGCACAAGCTCCAAGGCAGAGAGTCAAATGTACTGGGGAAGCGGGAAAGAACTAGAGCCTTTATCTTCTCCACGAGGAAAAAATGTCCCTGGCTTGGTGACCCTGGAGAAGGAAGAGGAGGTAGGGGAAGGAGGAGGGAAGGGGGGAAGCTTGAACAGCCAAAAGCAGCCAGTCCCTGACCCCCTCAAAGCCTTGCCCCTGTTAGAAACCACTTTTTGGAACATCCATGACTTCAGGAGTGGAAGAAACAATCTAATCCCATCTAATTCTGGATCTTCTGGCCCCCTGGGAGTTGCAGAGCCCCAGTAAGATGGAGGTTAAGCTTCCTTCAGCCCCGCACCATGGGAGCTCAGGGTGAGAAATGAAATTGGTTCTAGAGGACAAAGGAGGAGATGTTTTCTGAACAAGTGAGCTTACGGACCCCTCTCCCTGCCCGCGAGGCCGGGCGTGGTGGTGGCGGTCTCTGCAGGAAGGCTGTCTGCCTCCTGCCCCAGGGTCCTCCTCCCTTAACTCTGAGGTCCATGGGTCGGTGCCAGGCCGCCCACCCTCCTCGCCTTTCTCCACATGCTCCTTTGGAGACAGAGAAAGCACTATTCAGCGACAAAACCAGGCTTCCCCCAGCAGACGCTGCACCTCTGAGTGGATGTACAGGAGCTGTCAGCAGACTGTTCTCCTCCCCACCCACTAAGCTTTTAAAACGACTGAAGTGCCACCCTCCCTAATTACCCAATTCAGTGGCTCACACAATGGATCTGCCACTTCCTTGGCTTTCTGACATCCCTAATTCCCCGAGATCTCTCTCGGCTGTGACAGAAGGCATCTGGGGTGATGGGGGCAGGGCAGGGGGTGGGGGTGGAGGGGAGCAGGCAGGGTACAGGCACTTAATTAGAGAGACAGGGACTCAAGTGAAGACTGAAGAGGCCCAGGCTTGTGAGTCACACTGGCAGAGTTCGGGGCTGGCGTGGACCTGACCGAGGGGGAAACTGAGGCACGGGGGGTGTGACCAGACCCTGGCCCATCTGGGACTATAATCCAGGCATTCATTTATTCGTCCATCCACTCACTCTTTGTTCACTTAAAGCACTCGTTTGCCAGACACTGTTGCCACTTGGAGTATAACAGTGAATAGACACTCATGGAATTTATATTCTGGTAGGGGGATAAGGAATAAACGTATAATCTGATGGGATGCTCTATAAGGAATGACATGAGAGACCGAGGGGGAAACTGAGGCACGGGGGTGTGACCAGACCCTGGCCCATCTGGGACTATAATCCAGGCATTCATTTATTCGTCCATCCACTCACTCTTTGTTCACTTAAAGCACTCGTTTGCCAGACACTGTTGCCACTTGGAGTATAACAGTGAATAGACACTCATGGAATTTATATTCTGGTAGGGGGATAAGGAATAAACGTATAATCTGATGGGATGCTCTATAAGGAATGACATGAGCAGGAAAAGGAGAGAGAGATGAAGGGGATTTCTTCTTAGACCAGATGGCCAGGAAAGACCTCAATGGTGAGATGAGACTTTTTTTTTCTTTTTGGACACACCTGTACCATGTGGAATCTTAGTTTCCCAACCAAGGATGGAAACTGTTCTCTCTGCATTGGAAGTGCAGAGTCTTCGCCACTGGACTACCGGGGAAGTTTCCCGTGAGATGAGATGTGAGCAGAGGCCCATTTGAAGAAAATGGGCTGAGCCATGCGGATGGGAGTTCTGAGCACAAGAGGGATCTTTTAAAAAATCCTGTGCAAAGGCCCTGTGGTGGAAACATACTTGTATACTTGGACTTTTCCAAAAACAGCACTGTGGCTGTGTGTGGCTGAGTGTGCTGGAGTGAAGGTTAATAGGACAAGATGGGTTTAGAGGGGCTAATGGGGTCAGACGCTGGGAGGAGGCTACTGTACAATAAGGCCCCAGGCTTTCATGATCCACGAGATGGAAGCTGAAGGGTTTGGAGCTGGGATTTTACTGATCTCTGCCCACATACCCTGGACAATATAAAACCTTTCTAGATCAGACGTTTTCATCCTTGGCCTATTGGCACTGGTGCTGAGTTGGCTTTGTGTGGGGGCCTGTTCATGCCTGGTGGGTTGTTTAGCAACCTCCTGGGCCTCTATCCGCTAGACCCCAGTAGCAGCTCTCCACCTGTGAGAACGAAAAACAGCCTTGTCTCACACACTGTCAAATGTCCCTTGCTGCTGCTGCTAAGTCGTTTCAGTTGTGTCTGACTCTGTGCGACCCCAGAGACGGCAGCCCACCAGGCTCCCCCGTCCCTGGGATTTTCCAGGCAAGAACACTGGAGTGGGTTGCCATTTCCTTCTCCAATGCATGAAAGTGAAAAGTGAAAGTGAAGTCACTTAGTCATGTCCGACTCCTAGCGACCCCATGAACTGCAGCCCACCAGGCTCCTCCTCCTTCCATGGGATTTGCCAGGCAAGAGTACTGGAGTGGGTTGCCATTGCCTTCTCCAAAATGTCCCCTGAGGGGTGTCTAATTGAGAACAATAAGCCGTTGATTTAGACCAACACGTGACTTTTAGAAAGAAGAAACAATCTGACCCACTAGTTTCTAAACCTCCTGTAAAGACTTTTGGGAGCAGATCCCCCCCCCCCCAAATATAGATCCAGGGACACAAATTGAGATCTACTGGACGAATGTCTCTGGTGTGTAGGACCCCAGAGTCTGAATAGAAAGCTGTTCCCTGGGTGTGTGCCCCAGTGACGGAGAGCCCAGCTCTCGCCCCTTATCCCTGTGGCTGTTGCACTTACTTAGGTTCCGTCATTTACGCCTCCTGCTCATGCTTAGTCCCTGAGCTGTGTTCAACTCCTTGGGACCCCAAGGTATACAGCTCGCCAGGCTCCTCTGTCTGTGGATGTTTCTAGGCAAGAATACTGGAGTGGGTTGCCATTTCCTTCTCCAGGGGATCCTCCTGGCCTGAGGACTGTACCAGGAGAGCCCAGCTCTCGCCCCTTATCCCTGTGGCTGTTGCACTTACTTAGGTTCCGTCATTTACGCCTCCTGCTCATGCTTAGTCCCTGAGCTGTGTTCAACTCCTTGGGACCCCAAGGTATACAGCTCGCCAGGCTCCTCTGTCTGTGGATGTTTCTAGGCAAGAATACTGGAGTGGGTTGCCATTTCCTTCTCCAGGGGATCCTCCTGGCCTGAGGACTGTATCCGCATCTCCTGAATTGGCAGGTGGATTCTTTACCACCAAGCCACCAGCAAAGCCCATTATGTAAGTCTGCATTTCCTCAAATTGGCCCATTCCTTTTACTTAAGCACTGCTTCTACAGAGGGAAATTCTGTATCTGTCATTCTCATACTGAAGTCAGAGGCATAGAAACACTGAGCATCCTGAGAACGTGCTTTGGGGGGCTGTGGTGGGGGAGGGGGAGGAAGGAGGAGGGCAAGGGTCTGATTCAAGCTTCCAATGAGCTCCCAGGGAACGTGCCAGCCGGCAGAACTGAACTGTGACTTCTCAAACTCTCCCTCACTTCCACAAACGGAAACTCTCCTTGAGGAACACAGAAGGTAGTTATAAAAAGCAAGGACAAAACCCTGATAAATCATAGAGAGATGATGTTTCCTGCCAAAGCTCTCGAGTTTGAGGTCTGTCCCCTCTGCTGCTGGAAGGGGACATTAGCCAAGATTAAAGAGGCATTAAAGTCACACGAACATCCACCTACTCTTCCCCTTGGGGCCACCTGGGGAACCAAGAGAGATTGAAACCTTCTTGTTGTATTATTACATATTATTTAGTGCCAGGCCTGTGTCCCATCAAAAGTTATCTCAAATACCTTCCCAAGTGGAACAGTGGTAAAGAACGCGCCTGCCAATGCAGGAGACATAAGTGACGTGGGTTCGATCCCTGAGTCAGGAAGATCCCCTGGAGGAGGGCATGGCAACTCACTCCAGTATTCTTGTTTGGAGAATTCCATGGACAGAGGAGCCTGGTGGGCTACAGTCCACGGGGTCACAGAGAGTTGGACACAACTGAAGCGACTTAGCACACATGCACCTTTTTCAACACCTTTGGAGAACGCTGCTCTAGTCCAACTGTCCCTTTAAAGAGCTGGGACTGCAGAGGCATCGCTGGCCACTGCCTGGCAAGAAAGTGAAAGTGTGACCCCACGGACTGTAGCCCACCAGGCTCCTCTGTCCATGGGATTCTCCAGGCAAGAATACTGGAGTGGGTTGCCATGCCCTCCTCCAGGGGATCTTCCCGACCTAGGGACTGAACTCAGTTTTCCTACATTGCAGGCAGATTCTTTACCCTCTGAGCCATTAGATAAGCCACATTGCCCGGTGAGGAGATGGTTGAAAACCACAACCAGCACCAGAGTCTCCTGCTTGTCACTCTAAGACCAGCAGAGTATCACTTCCTTGGAGGTCTGGAGATCTGGGGGTGATCCTCACCCATCGATGTCGTCTGCATTTCCTGCCAATTTCACTGGAGCCAGGGCCCATCTGGCTGGAAAGTCGGTCCCTGACAGCTTGAACTGCCCTGTGAAATCCCACTTTTCCAGAGCTGGTGGCCTGGTCGCAGATCCTGCTGGAAGGAAGCAGTCGATTGCAAGAGGCGCTCGCTTAGCCAGGGGACAGGCAAACAGCAGTAGGAGGCAGTGAGCATTTTAGCCCTTGACCTTTACGTCCAAGCTAAATAGACAGAATGGATGACGATGACTGAGACGGCAGTTTCCTGATTTTCAGGGAGGAATGTCTGTTGGAAGAAAGAAGTCAGAGTTCCTGGAGAGAGAGTGGGCTCTCTGGATACTTTTTAAGGAGTCCTTTGGTCAAACACCCTGTTGAATTCAGCCCAGCCCCAGCTCCACCTGTGTACTGAGCAAGAGGCATCATCACTTAATCTCCCTGCACCTATTTCCTCAACATGAAACTTACCTGAAAGAAAGTGAGGGCTAAATGGGAGTAATACTGAGAAAGCTCCTTCACACAGTAAATACTCAGTTAATTAGCCCTCGACAGTCACACCAAGCTAAATAGACAGAATGGATGACGATGACTGAGACGGCAGTTTCCTGATTTTCAGGGAGGAATGTCTGTTGGAAGAAAGAAGTCAGAGTTCCTGGAGAGAGAGTGGGCTCTCTGGATACTTTTTAAGGAGTCCTTTGGTCAAACACCCTGTTGAATTCAGCCCAGCCCCAGCTCCACCTGTGTACTGAGCAAGAGGCATCATCACTTAACCTCCCTGCACCTATTTCCTCAACATGAAACTTACCTGAAAGAAAGTGAGGGCTAAATGGGAGTAATACTGAGAAAGCTCCTTCACACAGTAAATACTCAGTTAATTAGCCCTCGACAGTCACTAGTCACACACTGTAGCAATGTTTCCATATGTGAGTGTTAAGTTGCTTCAGTCGTGTCCGACTCTTTGGGACCCTATGGACTGTAGCCCTCCAGGCTCCTCTGTCCATGGGGTTCTCCAGGCGAGAATTCTGGAGTGGGCTGCCATGCCCTCCTCCAGGAGATCTTCCCCACCCAGGGACTGAACTTGCAGCTCTTACGTCTCCTGCACTGGGTTCTTTACCACCAGCACCACCTGGGAAGCCCCATCAGTGTTTTCTCTCTTGGACCAAAGAGAAGGGAATAAAATTGATGCTGACTGTTGTGGTCAAGGGGGTCATACTGAGAGCTGCAGGTGGCCTCGGCGAACACAGGTGAGGCAGGTGGGGGCTGGAGGCCCTCTCTTGGCTGGAAGCCCTGCTGGACCTGTTGCTTCTCTGCTTGGTCTCTTCTCTAACTTTCCTTGCAGTTCAGAATCAGCAGCTGGTTTCTCCTCTTCGCCAGTGTTCTCTCCTCTCATGATAAGCAGCAATCGTTCCCAGAAGCTGGAGGCTGTTTCCAGGGCCAAAGGTGAGCTTACAGTCACCTGGTTGCCATGGAAACTGAAGCGTTGTCAGGCTCTCTCCAGAGTGACTTGGCAGGGCCTTGAGAATGTGTCTCTCCATTTCCAACTAATCTCCCCCACACCTGTCTCCCTGCAGGAGCGTTACCAGGGAACACAGGGGGCCAGGCTCTCACACGGACCGTCCACGGTTGGGTAGGGTGGAAGCATCTGCGTGGCGACCTGGTGGGTGAAAACCCACAGATGCCTCCAGCATCCTTGTGAGAGACAGACCTCTAGAGTCACAAGGGCCTGCAGAGAGGAAGCGAAAAGAAAGCAGCAAGCGTTTCCCGGAGTCCAGGAGTTTGGAGAAGGTACAGTAGCATCGGCTCAGCCCATACAGCAATGCTGCAAAGAAGCACGGTCTAGTTTAGGGGCTCTCAGACTTCAGCTCCCAAGAAAATCGCCCCAGATGCTTCTGCATCCAGATTCCTGCCGTGATTTCAATCTAAAGGTCTGAGGAGGCCACAGGAGTGGGTGTTTCAGACACCTCCCTCCCTAAGTGATTCTCTTAGAGCTGATTACGATTCTCTTAGAGGTGAGTTCACATGCTGAAAGGTGCAGGGATTGGAGGAAGAAGAGAAAGAACCCAAGCTTTAGCAGTTCTGAGTTCAGGCCCCATTGTGCTTCTAATTTGCATTCTGCATTTTGACCAAGATCTTAAAGGTCTTAATAAGAGCATTGGATCACATTCACATTTCCCAATGAGATCCCAAGGGATATCACTTCCAGCACTCTTGAAAAGCCAAATAGTTTGGGAAGTAATATTTATTCTATTCCTCTGTGTGTGTGTGCTAAGTCGTTTCAGTCCTGTCTGACTCTTTGCAACACTATGGACTGTAGCCCACCAGGCTCCTCTGTCCATGGGATTCTCTAGTCAAGAATACTGGAGTGGGTTGCCATGCCCTCCTCCAGGGGATCCTCCTGACTCAGGGATTGAACTTGCATCTCTTGCATTGGGAGGCGGATTTTTCTTTACCACTAGCAACCACCTGGGAAGCCCAACTCTCTCTAGAGGGTCCATGAAAATTGCTTTAGCACATTGAAGACTCTGATAAGTCCTGCAGTATGAAAGTCTGATTTCTTTCAACCCAATGTTTTCCTAACTTGTTTGCCCACAGAACCCGTTTTTCCTTTCATACTATTTGTTAATAACAGTCTCCTGGGATAGCTGATTTGGTAAATGGTAGGCTAGGAAATAATCACATATATTACTAGTTAATTTTGACTGAGTTACTACTATGTGTCAAGCAATTGACATACATCATCTCATCAAATCATACAACTGCTCTGCTGAAAGTAACGCTGCTGGCAACTTGCTAAAGCTGGACCCTAACCCAAGGATTCTGACACGGACCTTCTGTTATGCTAGGAGCTGCTGAAACATCAGCAAGAGCAGTGATTATGACACCAGACCTCTACTCCAGAACTGATCACAGATAAAGCAGCTTTCTGGATGCAGGAAACATTGGAAAAAGACAAACTTTGCAGAACAAGTGAAAACAGATTGCAAAGGGGGATAATCTGGACCCTGAAGCTTCCAGCGCCAAGCTTGAAACTATAAAACAAAGCCCCCAACTTCTGGACTTATCAGCACACTAGGTTCTTCCCCTTCCCGATCACATTAGCTTTTGAGTAATGGAGCAGCCAGGCACCCAGCTCTGTGATGTATTACATGAATGCATTATCAGAACAGCTGTTGCTCTAATGATATGGAAGAAGGATGAAGGGCTTGGGTGATGTATTGCCCCAGCGTCCTGCGATGGGAGAACAAAGCAGATCCCGTGCAGGATAGTCACGCAGTTGGAAAGTAGAGATTGATTTATCAGGAGTGTCCCAAGACGGCATCGAAAAAGAGGAGTCTGTGAGGCTGTTGGAATTTATCAACATAATTATGTGCAGTGATTTATTAAGCAGTAAATAACAAAGGCATCAAAGACACTTTTTGGTTGCTGTTTTGGCTTAACTTACTAAAAAAGAAGAAAACTTTTTCTGTTCATTGGTTTGGTTTGTACCTTTAAATGATAAAGTTCCTCGACATGAACACGTATGAATGATGAAGTCTTTAAGCAGAGGGAAGATGCAGGCTGAGGTGAGTCACCTTTAAATGGGTATGTTTCTCTCCACAAGCAAAATAAGCCCTCATCAATTTATTCTTTGTAGGGTCTATGGCTCCAGGGGTAAGCAACACAGTTGAGAGCTAAACAGAATTTAGCTGGCATGTCAGAGGTGGAAGCACAGCCATATGGGCAAAAATGATAGAGCACTTACTCCATTCTCACCACAAGCCTAAAGCCCCTCACGCCCGTTATTGCATTTTATCTGCATTATAACTCTGCAAAGTATGTACTAGTATCATCCCCATTTTACGGGTGAGGAAATCAGGCATTGGTGATGCCAAACTAATTTAATCTAAGGTTTCACATCAGCAGTTGAGCTGGTGATTAAAAATATAGGCACCTGTGACCCCAGAGTCCATGCTATTCACTCATTCATCCATCTGTGTAATAAATATCTCCTTGGCCCTGCTAAGTGGAAATACAGGTGGTGCAGCGATGGTTGAGACTGAAGAAACCCTGTGTGTGTGGAACATAACTCTAGGGGAAGAGACAGAGCCCTGATCCTTGCTGCACATGAATGAATGAACAAGCACAGACAAAGGTAAAAACTATACGAACCACAGTGAGTTTCAAGGGAACAGTGGCTTAGAAAATAGAGGGTGATGAACAGAGGTCAGGGAAGACAGAGTTCATCTGTGATGAAGACCTCACTGCTCTTCACCATCAAGGACACACAAGGTTTCCATCAACTTGCACATCTTAGGACCATCCACTGTTTCCTCAATGCGCCCTTTCTTTCATGTACGTGCCTAATATGATAAAGATGACTCGAGTTCTATGCACTACTCCTCAACACAGGTAATCACATTTGTCAACATCACAAAGAAGAAAACAACATTCTTAGACTTTTTTTTTTTAAACAAGGATAGTCAGTTGACTCTTCCACCTGCTGCCACACACCCTCTGTGCCTCTCAGGACAGCTGAACTCTTGTCATCTGCTCGAAACTCTGCCAGGCAGCTATCTGGCACCCATTCTCACACTTCAAGAGCATACACAGACCTACAGAAATGGCAACTCACGGAAAGCCTTGTTTTCGTCTGTGCACGCGCTGAGGAAATTATAGTTTGTGCTGCACAATTTCTGCAAGCCACGCTGACTTTGAAGACAAGAGCAACCTCCCCTGCTGTCCAGGCATCCAAATGGCCAGGAGTGTGACCCACAGATGGCACACCCTCCAGAGCAGAGAGGTTGAGAGCAGCGTGCAGACCAGTGCAGGGAGGTGGCCACTGGACAACCAGTACAGAGTAATCAGACCTGAGCCAGCAGGAGGCCGAGTGATAAACAGGACACCTCCCCATCTCCTGGTGAGACTCCCTGCAGCCAAGTATCCTGGATGTCATATCTCATCTAGTCGTCCTGTAACAGGGTTACTCTTAACTAGAGGGTTCTCCCTGAGGGCTCAAGTCCTTTCCCTTCCCCAGAAGCAGTCCCACGTTAAGAGGGACTCGGATACTCAATGGAATGCCTGGTGATTCCCAGGCACTGGGTGAATAGCGAGAGGCAGGTTTCTAAACAGGAACTCATCCATCACGGTTCAGATCACACACTAGTGGTGGTCAGCTACATAATCTCGATTGAAGGTGATTCTGGAATTTCCTTTCCATTTGTGACCTGTGAAATGATATGTATTCTAGAAATCTGCTTAGCAACTGTATTAGCCAGGAATCACCAGAGGAACAGAACCAGTAGGATGTATATATTTAGAAAGTGTCGTATTATAAGGATTGCTTACGTAATTATGGAGGCTGACAGTCACAAGATCTGCAAGCTGGCAGGGCCTGGGAGAGCCCCTAGGAAGCCCAAAGGCCTGGAAAACGGGAGAACCACTGATGTGTCATATCCAAAGGCTGGCAGGATTTAGGGAGAGTTCACGTTTCCATTTGAGTTCAAGGTAGGATAAACTTTCCGATTTGAATGCAGTTAGGAAGCAGGAATTCTCTCTCACTTAGGGAAGGGTCAATGCTTTTGTACCAGGCAGACCCTTCAACTGAGTGGACGAGGCCCACCCCCACTAGAGAGGACAATCTGCTTTCCTCGGTTTACTTATAAAAATGTTAATCTTGCCCCCAAAGACACCCTCATAGAAACACAGAGTAATGTTTGTCCGAAGATCAGGGCACCTGACAGCCAAATGACAGAGAAAATTAACCCTTAGAGAAACACCATGATAACAACAGTCCCACAGGGCATGGAGACTGATTTCCACATTACAGAGGTCCTTCACACATTCTTTTCTGGCCCTGACCAAAGGCAGGCAGCTTTATCCCCATTTGACTTGATGGGGGCTCTAGCTTAAACGGCTCGATGAAACAATTTATCCAGCAGTCCTAGAGCTACTGTGTCAGAAGCAGAATTTAACGTATGATGCTATTCTAGGTCCTATTCCACTTTCTAGAAAAATGGTATAGATGAGCTTATATGCAAAGCATAAATAGAGACACAGACGGAGAGAATAAATATATGGATACTGAAAGGGAGAATGGAGAGACTGGGGCTGATACATGCACACTATGCATAATATAGACAACTAATGAGAGACCACCATACAGCTCAGAGAACGCTACTTAATACACTGTGATGATCAGAGTGGGAAGGAAGTACAAAAGAGAGGGCACGCTCTCTCTCTCTCTCTCTCTCTCTATATATATATATATATGGCTGACTCTTTTTCCTGTACAGTAGAAACTAACACAATATTGTAAAGCAACTAGACCCCAATAAAAATTAAGTAGTCCCCACTCACTGCAACTAGAGAAAGCCCACAGGCAGCAACAGAGACCCAGTGCAGCCAAAAGTAAATAAATAAGTTAAAATTAAAAAATAGAGTAACAGAGAATGCATGTACAAATAGGTAATGTTTATGCCAAATAATAGAGTGTGGATGTGCATGTCAAAATATAAGCGGGTGGGGACAAGCCATCAACACCCCCAGCTCCCCAGCACCTAGGTGGGAGGAAGCAGAAGGAAATGAAAGGTCACGTGACAGCTGGGCAGGAAGAGAACCACAGTGGGAGCAGCAGGAACGTGTGGAGCGCCAGCCTGAGACGAGCAGCTGACTCTGCTAGCAGGGTAGTTACCGACCCAATAAATGGGTGAGGACAATGTATTCCCTGGTGGTGCCGTGGTAAAGAATCTGCCAGGCAATGCAGGAGACAAGGGTTCAACCCCTGGGTCAGGAGCATCCCCAGAAGAAGGAAATGGCAACTCACTCACTCCACTGTTCTCTCCTGGAAAATCCCACAGACAGAGGAGCCTGGTGGGCTCGGTCCGTGGGGTTGCAAAAGAGTCAGACACGACTGAGCGACCTAGCACACACACACGTGTGTTCCCAGGAAAAGAGGAAGGGACAGAAGCAGCCTAGTCCTTGCAAACCCCCAAAGGGACCAGTCAAAGCTGCTTCCAGGACCGTTCCACACAGAGAAGACACTGCTGGAGGAACGCCGAGGAGGACCGCAGAAAGGAAGGAGGAAGAGTGTTCAGGTGAAAGTGGGGTGGGGGTGGGGGAGAAGGGCTGGGAAATCACAGAGCACAAGCCACAGGGTGCTTTGTCTTTAGTCTGTAAAAAATATTTACTTATTTATTCAGCTGTGTCGGACCTTAGTTGCAGCACGTGGGATCTTTCATTGCAGCTTACAGACTCCTAAGCTGTGATACACAGGCTTAGTTGCTTTGCAGTATGTGGAATCTTAGTTCCCTGACCAGGGATCAACGTTGCAAGCCAATGTAATTGCCTTAACCACTGGACTACCAGGGAAGTCCTTTTATAAAAAATTTTTATTGAAGTATCAGTTCTGTTCAGTTCAGTCACTCAGTCGTGTCCGATTCTTTGTGACCCCATGAATCGCAGCACACCAGGCCTCCCTGTCCATCACCAGCTCCCGGAGTTTACCCAAACTCATGTCCATCAGGTTGGTGAAGCCATCCAGCCATCTCGTCCTCTGTCATCCCCTTCTCTTCCTGGCCCCAAACAGTCCCAACATCAGAGTCTTTTCCAATGAGTCAACTCTTCACATGAGGTGACCAAAGTATTGGAGTTTCAGCTTTAGCATCAATCCTTTCAATGAACACTTAGGACTGATCTCCTTTAGGATGGGCTGATCTCCTTTAGGATGGTCTGGAGTATAGTTTATTTAAAATGTTGTGTTAAGCTACCAGCAGTACTTTTCACAGAGCTAGAACAAGTAATTTTACAATTTTTATGGAAATACAAAAACCCTCGAATAGCCAAAGCAATCTTGAGAAAGAAGAATGGAACTGGAAGAATCAACCTGCCTGACTTCAGGCTCTACTACAAAGCCACAGTCATCAGGACAGTATGGTACTGGCACAAAGACAGAAATATAGATCAATGGAACAAAATAGAAAGCCCAGAGATAAATCCACACACCTATGGACACCTTATCTTCACCAAAGGAGGCAAGAATACACAATGGATTAAAGACAATCTTTTTAACAAGTGGTGCTGGGAAAACTGGTCAACCACTTGTAAAAGAATGAAACTAGAATACTTTCTAACACCATTCACAAAAATAAACTCAAAATGGATTAAAGCTCTAAATGTAAGACCAGAAACTATAAAACTCCTAGAGGAGAACATAGGCAAAACACTCTCTGACATGTATCACAGCAGGATCCTCTGTGATCCACCTCCCAGAATACTGGAAATAAAAGCAAAAATAAACAAATGGGATCTAATTAAAATTAAAAGCTTCTGCACAACAGAGGAAACTATAAGCAAGGTGAAAAGACAGCCTTCAGAATGGGAGAAAATAATAGCAAGTGAAGCAACAGACAATCTCAAAAATATACAAGCAACTTATACAGCTCAATTCCAGAAAAATAAACAACCCAATCAAAAAATGGGCCAAAGAACTAAACAGACATTTCTTCAAAGAAGATATACAGATGGCTAACAAACACATGAAAAGATGCTCAACATCACTGATTATCAGAGAAATGCAAATCAAGACCACAATGAGGTATCATTTCACACCAGTCAGAATAGCTGTGATCCAAAAGTCTACAAGCAATAAATACTGGAG
>SJYC01036917.1:0-10098 GCA_006408675.1 Madoqua kirkii | reverse complement strand
ATTCTCATTCATACCTTATATAAAATAGGTTTAAGAAATGGCTATATGGCAAAAACCATCATGGTATTGTAAAGTAATTAACCTCCAATTAAATAAGTTAAGAAAGATTATGCAGTAGTTTATACTAAAAGAAAAACTTCTAAGAATTATAATAAGCAAAATATATTTTCATAATAGTATAAAAATGATTTATCACTCAAATAAAGCTACATTTAATATTTTTGCTTGTCTTATGGAAACTGACACATCGCTTTTTCTTTCACATTTTTGTTTTCCATTTTGGTTTGCTTCCCCTGAAGCAATCTGCTTTCAGAAGAAGGTCAGGAAGGAAAAATTCTGTCTGCAGCATCATTCTGATTTCAGATCTAAAATTGCATCTGCCCTGGATTCTAGAAAACATTTTTAACTAATGAAATGCTTCCTGTCTTAAATTTGCTCTGATTCCATGGTTGCATTTCCATAGAAATTTGAGAAACTGAGTCACAAGTGACACTAAGTGATAAACTTTTTTTTAAAGCTCCTTAATTGATTTCAGTTAACATTACAGTTAAAGAATAGGAACCATTTTTTAAAAGTCAACAAAATATCCTTAAATATGATTCAGCAAGTGAGCATGGCTGTTTGACTTGCTATTAAACCAAATGACTATTTTACATGGTTGACATGGTACTTTCTTAATTTCATCTACTCAAAACTAATTACTTGCTTGAAGAGTGAAGAAACAATCATTTACATGTATGTTGTACAAAAATAGCTCAGGAAATTTCAATAAATTGAAGCTTTGTTGTTCTGTAGGAAATCACAGAGCAAGGGGCTGGCCATAGACATGGGTTAGGCAGCTGTTTAGATTGCCTTGATGGGAGAAGTCAAGGCGACAGGGCCATTTATCTCAAATCACCACGAATGATTCCTGATATAAATGGTAAAGGTAAAAACACAATTTCCCTTTATAAAAACAGCTAACATATCCAAAATAAAAATACTGCTTAGAAGCACTAAACTCTTTTTTTTTTTTTTTGAACATATTTGTAGTGTATAAGAACAGATGGGTGACACAATTATGTACACAACCATCAAAACTACCCAGATGAGTAGTCATGAAGAAAGGAAGGTCAGAGGAAAATGGGAAGTAAAAAAGTGAATATAATAGGGCAGTTTACTAAAAAAGTGATTTATTTTACTTCCTAAAGTTTAAAAGTAATGCCAAGAAGTCTTTTCATGCAAAATAGTCATGGCATAAAGTATCAAAAGCAAGCTAAGCTTTTTTTAGTGTTGTTCAGCCCCTAAGTCATATCCAACTCTTTGTGACCCTGTGGACTACAGCATGCCAGGCCTCCCTGTCCTACAACATTTCTCAGAGTTTGCCAAAGTTCATGTCTATTCAATCAGTGATGCCATCCAACCATTCCATCCTCCGTCACCTTCTTCTCACTCTGCCTTCAATCTTTCCCAGCATCAGAGTCTTTTCCAATGACTCAGCTGCTCTCAGCAGAAGGTCAAAGTATTGAAGTTTCAGCTTCAGCATTAGTCCTTTAACTGATTATTTAGTTGATTCGCTTTAGGATTGACTGGTTTGATCTCCTTACTGTCCATGGGACTCCCAATTAGCCTTCAATTAAAATAAATAAATTTATATTTTAAAAGAGTCTTCTCCAGAACCACACTTCAAAAGCCTCAGTTCTTCGGCACTCTGCCATTACGGTCCAACTCTCATATCAGTACCTGAATACTAGATTGACCATAATCTAGACTATACAGACTTTTGCTGGTGAAGTGATGGTTTTGAGAGTTTTCCTTCAAAAAATCAATCTTCTTCTAATTTCTCACTGCAGTCACCATCCAAAGCGATTCTAGAGCCCAAGAAGAGGAAATCTGTCACTGCTTCCACCTTTTTCCCTTCTACTGCCATGAAGTGATGGGAGTGGATATCATGGTCTTAGTGTTTTGTGTTTTTTTTTGCTTGTTTGTTTGTTTTTAGTTTTAAGCTGACCTTTTCACTATTCTTTTTCACTGTCACCAAGAGGCTCTTTAGTTCCTCTTTACATTCTTCCATTCGAGTGGTATTATCTGCATTACTGAGGTTTTTTATCTTTCTCCTGACAATCTTGATTCCAGTTTGTAATTCATCAGGCATTTTGCATGATGTGTTCTGCATACGAGTTAAATAAAGAGGGTGACAATATACAGACTTGTCATACCCCATTCTCAATTTTGAACCAGTCAGTTGTTCCATATAAGATTCTACCTGTTGCTTCTTGCATACAGGTTTCTTAGGAGACAAGATAGTCTGATATTCCCATCTCTTTAAGAGTTTTTCACAGTTTGTTATTATCCACAAAGTCAAAGACTTTAGCTTAGTGAAGGAAACAGAAGTACGTGGTTTTCTGGAATTCTCTTGCTTTCTTTATGATCCATCAAATGTTGGCAATATGACCTCTGATTCCTTTGCTTTTTCTAAACCCAATTATACATTTGAAAGTTCTCAATTCAAGTATTACTACTAAAGTATAGCTTGAAGGATTTTGAGCATAACCTTGCTAGCATGAGAAGTGAGCAGAACTGTTTGGCACTTGATTATTCTTTAGTACTGCTTTTCTTGGAAATTGAGATGAAAATTAACATTTTCCAGTTCTGTGACCTCTGCTGAGTTTTCCAAATTTGTGACATATTTAGTGCAGTACTTTAATAACATCATCTTTTAGGATGTTAAATAGCTCTGCTGGAATTTTTCCACCTCCACTAGCTTTATTGGCAGTAGCACTTCCTAAGGCCCACTTGAACACACATTCCAGGATCTTCACCTCTAGGTGAATAACCACACAATCGTGGTTATCCACGTCATTAAGATCTTCTTTTGTACAGTTCTTCTGTATATTCTTGCCATCTTTCCTTACTCTCTTCTGCTCCTTTTAGGTCTTTAACATTTCTGCCCTTTATTGTGACTATCTTTGCTTGAAATGTTTCTTTGATGCCTCCAATTTTCTTGAAGAGATCTTTCATCTTTCCTCTTTTGCTGTTTTTCTCTATTTCATTGCATTGTTCATTGAGGAAGGCCTTCTTGTCTTTCTTTGCTATTCTTTCAAACTCTGAATTTAGTTGGGTGTACCTTTCCCTTTCTCCCTTGCTTTTCATCTCTCTTCTTTCCTCAGCTATTTGTAAAACTTCCTCAAACAACGACTTTTACTTACTGTATTTCTTTTTCTTGGGGATGGTTTTGGCCAGTGCCACCTGTACAATATCACAAATCTCTGTCCATAGATTTTTATGCACTGTGTTTACCAGATCTAATCCCTTGAATCCATTTGCCACCTCCACTGTATAATCATAGGTGATTTGATTTAGTTTGTACCTGATTAGCCTAGTGGTTTCCCTGATTTCTTTAGCTTAAGTCTAAATTTTGCTATAAGGAGCTGATGCTTTGAGCCACAGTCAGCTCCAGGTCTTGATTTTGCTGACTGTATACAGCTTCTCCATCTTTAGATGCAAATAATGAGATCAATCTGATTTCAGTATTGGCCATCTGGTGATGTCCATTTAGTTATCTCTTGTATTGTTGGGAAAAAAGATGTTTGCTATGACCAGTGTGTTTTCTTGGCAGAATTCTGTTAGGCTTTGCCCTGCTTCATTTTGTACACCAAGGCCTAACTTGCCTGTTATTTCAGGTATCTCTTGGCTACCTACCTTTGTATTCCTATTCCCTATGATGAATAGGACATCTTTTTTTTTTTTTTTTTTTTGGTGTTAGTTCTAGGAGAATTTGCAGGTCTTCATCAAAGTGATTGGCCTCAGCTTCTTTGGCATTGGTAGTTGGGCATAGACTTAGATTACTGTGATGTTGAATTGTTTGCCTTGGAAATGAACTGAGGTAGTTCCACTGTTTTTGAGGTTGTACCTACCTAAATAATGCATTTAGACTCTTTTGTTTATTATGGGGGCTATTCCATTTCTTTTATGGGATTCTTGCCCACAGTAGTAGCTATAATAATCTTCTGAATTGAATTTGCCCATTGCACCTATTTTAATTCACTGATTTCTAAGATGCTGATGTTTAGCCATCTCTTGCCTGATTCTATCCAATTTACCTTTATTCATGGAACTAACCTTCCAAGTTCCTATGCAATACTGGTCCTTAGAGCACTGGATTTACTTTCATCACCAGACACATCCACAACTGAGCTTTGAGCCATCTCCTTCATTCTTTCTGGGGTTATTAGAAACTGTCCTTTGCTCTCTCTAGTAGCATACTGGACACCTTCCAACCTGGGGAACTCATGTTTTTGCATCATATATTTTTGCCTTTTTATACAGTTCATGAGGTTCTCATGGGAAGAATACTGGGGTGGTATGCCATTCATTCTTTCCATGGGCCATTTTGTCAGAACTCTCCATTATGACCTGTCAACCTCGGGTGGCCCTGCACAGCATGGCTAATTGCATCATTGAATTACACAAGTCCCTTCAAAATGACAATGCAGTGGTCCATGAAGGGGACACTTTTTGGGTGTATGTAAGAAAAAAAAATTATCCCTGTTAGTTGCCCATATGATACCTCACATTGTTCAGAGAACATATAAGGATGTTCTTTGCCATTGCTTTTGCAGACCACTTTTCAATGTGCTCTGCAGTGTACTCCTGTCATGATTCTCAAGGCTTAAGAAACCCTTTACTTAGCTAATAAAACATAGCTATGCTGTATCTTTATCTCTACACACTACTCCCTTGTAATTGCTAGAGTAAGAACTAGCTTATTTAAAAACTTATTCTTGGCTATTAAGTGATTATAAGGTTAGAGAAACTCTCCCCCTCACATGTACTTGCCAGTGTTTTCCTTAGTGACTGGGAGCTTGGGCTGGGTAATCTTAGCCAAATTATCCAATCTTTGTCATTCCAAGTTTCTTCATTTATAAAATAAGTGTAATAGAATTTCTTTATGAAATCATTATGAAGATTCATTAAGATAAACTTTACAAAATGTTTATAATAACATCTAGTTTATAGTATACACTCAATAAATATTAAAGCGTTACTGTTGTGTTGTTGAATTTGCTGTTGTGATTGTCCCCAATGAGCACATATTAACAGTGGAGAACTGAAGATAAAATCCTGCATCATAAATTTTCCAAATGGCTTGTTATTTAGTTATTCATTCATGTATCCCTAGTAGGTAGATGGTGTTTCACACATTCAGTGCATTCTCAGTAAGTATTCTTTCAGCACTTTACTGCTGAAGCTAAAATATAATACATATTGTAAATATTTTAAATCAGTTAGGAAGAAAAGAAGAATGATTGTTTCAAGACTGAAACAAATGAATCTGTTCCCAAGATGTGTGTCTGGGAGTGAGCTAAGAATTATGGCTCTTTGGGAAGTCGATGGGAAGTCCAGGGTCTGCTATTTCATCTGTGTTAAGGCTTGATTTTTTTTTTTTTTTCCTCTCAGAGCATAAGCAGTTGAGCTCCCATGGAAGGTGAGGTAAGTAAAATTGGAAGGGTGAAGACAACACAAAAGCAACCTACAGAGTTCTAAATTAAAGGCAATAAAATATCAATTACTGAGGATGTTCAAGGCTGTTTTAAAGGATAAGATGCACATTTTATCATCTCAATGACCATAAGTAAACAAGCGTTTATTCTTTGTGAATGGAAAATTATTACTGTTTCTACAAAGAAGCATCTAGGCAAGTTTGTCATCTGCTTAATGCTACAGACAATAACTAGGCAAATTTTAAAAAAATATACATATGCTGAAATGATCTATACTTTCCACCAGATGCTGAGCCATATAAAAGACATCAGATTATCTGTCAAAAGCTAACAACGAATAGTTAATACCCAAGAGTGAAACTATAAGTAATAACTGACTCTTCCACTTCTACCTTTGTATCTTAGGAGTTTTCTTTGAGGGGAAAAGTTTTCTCATATGTAAAATGGAAAAAAAAAATTATATGTATATATATATATCACTAGGATTTTTGAAGATGAGTTAATCCTTGTAGAACCTTTAGAACAGTGACAAGATCTGTGTTAGCACCCAAGTAATAGCAAAGATTGCTTGGAGAATCCCAGAAACGGGGGAGCCTGGTGGGCTGCCATCTATAGGGTCACACAGAGTCAGACACGACTGAAGTGACTTAGCCACAGCAGCAATAATGGCAAAGAAGAGCTTTTACTCTCCCAAGGAAAAACCACCTATAGGCATTGGTTATCAAATATCAACAAATCAGATAATTAGCTATGTCTCTTACTTATTCACACTTCAGGAATACTACCTAAATGATGTTGCACTGCAGGTCTTATTTCAGTTCACTTCAGTCACTCAGTCGTGTCTGATTCTTTGCAATCTCATGAATCACAGCACGCCAGGCCTCCCTGTCCATCACCAAATCCCAGAGTTTACTCAGACTCACGTCAATCGAGTTGGTGATGCATCCAGCTACCTCATCCTCTGTCATCTCCTTCTCCTCCTGCCCCCAATTACTCTGAGCATCAGAGTCTTTTACAGTGAGTCAACTCTACACATGAGGTGGCCAAAGTACTGGAGTTTCAGCTTTAGCATCATTCCTTCCAAAGAACACCCAGGGCTGATCTCCTTCAGAATGGACTGGTTGGATCTTCTTGCAGTCCAAGAAACTCTCAAGAGTCTTTTCCAACACCACAGTTCAAAAGCATCAGTTCTTCAGCACTCAGCTTCTTCACAGTCCAACTCTTACATCCATACATGACCACTGGAAAAACCATAGCCTTGACTATAGGACCTTTGTTGACAAAGTAATGTCTCTGCTTTTGAATATTCTATCTAGGTCGGTCATAACTTTCCTTGCAAGAAGTAAGCATCTTTTAATTTCATGGCTGCAGTCACTATCTGCAGTGATTTTGGAGCCCCCCAAAATAAATCGGTCTTGTATCTCAATTTTAAGGTTAAAATTGAGAAACTTCCTGAAGAGGGAGACTGATGAATTTTCAGTTTTTTTCACATCTAAATGTTCTAAAGCAATGCCTTCATGCATCTCACCCAGCCCTGCTGAAGAGGACGATTTAGTTTTGCAGATGACTACTATAAGCATAACAGTAGATTAATTTTAAGTTACCACAGTTTACTTTTAATAATCCTTGAATGTGGAAGTCAAAGTCGTTCAGTCATGTCCAACTTTTTGCAACCTCATAGACTGTAGTCCATGGAATTCTCCAGGCCAGAATACTGGAGTGGGTAGTATTTCCCTTTTCCAGGGAATCTTCCCAACCCACGGATTGAACCCTGGTCTCCTGCATTACAGGTAAATGCTTTACCAGCTGAGCCACAAGGGAAGCCCTAATAATTCTTTAAGACAAACATAAAAACGCATACTCACAAAGGTGAACAGGATTTTATTGTCACAGAGTTCAAAATTCACATTTAACACTTGGAAGAAATGTGTCTTCCTTTGAATTCCTTAAGTAAACCCTTCCTTACCATTTTGAAAGCCTGAAATGGGAATCTTGGTCCTCAGACATCGCTGCCTGCTATAAAGATTCTGGTGAACTTGTTCTGAGCAGGAGACAACTGAAGGCAATTCAGGACAATGTCATGATGTCCAGTGCTTTACCAAATATGTAGTGCTTCATCCAACTCACTCCAGCCATAGGTTCAGTTTAACAAACACAGATGTGAAGCTTCTTGGGTTCTAAAAAACAATACAATTAATGTAGATGTAAATCTCTTACTGACTTTTAATTCTCCTGTATTTATTAATTTGTGACCTGAAATTAAAGTTTCTTCAGCTTTATAATATCCATGTCAATATCTTTATCTGCTTGCCCTGGGTTCTGAATAATTGTACATCTCACATGACAATGCTGAGGTTTCGCAGTTCAGATTTAGATGACATGATGACAAATATAAAAGTAACTGGACATAATGCATTTAATTTGCTAATAGATGACAAAAATCAAGTTTAGCATAGAGTAATTGCACATACCAGCACTCACAGAAGCCCCTAGTACACATAAGGCAGACAACTAGCCAGGGGGAACATGGTGGCCCAGATAGTGCAAATGGCAATTTTGACCTGAGGTAAACAGGCAGCACACTGTCACATTTTAGGTGACAGAACAAGAAGCTATCTAGGGCTCTGGAGAATTTAGATTTTCTGAAACTATTCTCATGAACTTTTAGGCTCCCACAACTACTCAGAAGGAAGATATTGTCATCTGACTTCACCATCTTAAAAAAGAGAGAGATTGTAACATTATATACGTAGGAAATGGGAAAGGGGAATGTGATTATTGAGTAATGATCTATATGGGAAAATAAAAAAGAGAAAGAGAAGAGAGAACCCTGTAAAGTTAGAAAAGCCACCTAAAACAAGATTCTTTTTAAGATTTCATGAAATACAATCTCACATAAAAATGAGCAACAGAAAAAAATCTTGGGCACATCTGATACAAATTTATTAAAAGGAAAAAAGAAAAGACAGGATAAAGAGCTAAACAAAACCAGGTAAGAAAAAGCATTCCAGATAGGTATTGTCAAAAATAAGATCAGCTTCAGAAGCTACTATTTCAAAACATGCCCAAAGGCATTAAGAGAGTGATGTAAAATACAGAAAACAATATAAATCAGCATTAGGAAAGTTTAGAAATGAGGCGGCAGAACTAAAGAATTACAGTGTAAAGAAAAGAACAGTGTTATGAATGAAGAAGAAACTACAGAAACCGAAGAGGAGATAAACGCGAAAATAACGCGTCCGGAGAACTAAGGTGCTCTCTTCCCTCTGACCCAGCAGACCGGCAGTGCTGTGGGCAACGGCTGCGTCACCTTGCAAAAACCCCACGACCGACCCACAACAGACATGTTACGTGAGCAAGAACTGAACCTCTGCAGTATTAAGCTGCTTGAATTTGGGGCTTGTTTGTTACAGCAGCATTGCCTAACCTAAACTGACTGATACGGGCACCTAACTGTTCTTGAAACATGCAGGTTCTTAAGAGTCTTTCAAAAGCCATGATAAATCTTACAGAAATACAATTTCAAATGTAAATGGATATGTATTACAATGAGTGATACAATGCAGTTATAAGAGTAAAATGGCATCATTTCCTTTTTTATTATTTTTTAATTTAAAAAGCTAAAATGTTTACTGGAATATAGTTGATTTGCAGTGTTGTATTAGTTTTTATGGTACAGCAAAGTGAATCAGTTTTACATATACAAATGTGTGTGTTAGTTGCTCAGACCTCTGACTCTTTGCAATCCCATGGACTGCAGCCCATCAGGCTCCTCTCTCCATAGAATTCTCCAGGCAAAAATACTGGAGTGGGTTGCCATGCCCTTCTCCAGGGGATCTTCCTGATTCAGGGATTGAACCTGGGTCTCCTGCATTGCAAGCAGATTCTTTACTGTCTGAGCCACCAGGGAAGCCTGGTGTATGTACACACACACACACACACACACACACACTCTCTCTCTCTCACATTCACATACACACACACACATATATGTTTATATATTCACTCTTCTATAGATTCTTTCCCCATATAGGTCATTAAAAAGTATTGCAAAAGATTTCCCTGTGGTATACAGTAGGTCCTTATTAGTTATCAGTTTTATATATCACTTCAGTTCAGTTCAGTCCCTCAGTCATGTCTGACTCTTTGCGTCCCCATGAACTGCAGCATGCCAGGCCTCCCTGTCCATCACCAATTTCTGGAGCTCACCCAAACCCATGTCCATTGAGTTGGTGACGCCATCCAGCCATCTCATCCTCTGTCTTCCCCTTCTCCTCCTGCCCTCAAACTTTCCCAGCATCAGGGTCTTTTCAAATGAGTCAGCTCTTAGCATCAGGTGGCCAAAGTGTTGGAGTTTCAGCTTCAACATCAGGCCTTTCTATGAACGCCCAGGACTGATCTCTTTTAGGATGGACAGGTTGGATCTCTTGCAATCCAAGGGACTCTCAAGAGTCTTCTCCAACACCACAGTTCAAAAGCATCAATTCTTTGGCACTCAGCTTTCTTTATAGTCCAACTCTCGAATCCATACATGACCACTGGAAAAACCATAGCCTTGACTAGATGGACCTTTTTTGGCAAAGTAATGTCTCTGCTTTTGAATATGCTGTCTAGG
>SJYC01036916.1:0-15948 GCA_006408675.1 Madoqua kirkii | reverse complement strand
CATCTATTTGCCATGAAGTGCTGGGACCAGATGCCATGACCTTAGTTTTCTGAATGTTGAGCTTTAAGCCAACTTTTTCACTCTCCTCTTTCACTTTCATCAAGAGGCCCTTTAGTTCTTCTTCACTTTCTGTATAAGGGTGGTGTCATCTGCATATCTGAGGTTATATAGTAGTGTGAATATGTCAGTCCCAATCTCCCAATTTATCCCTCCGCTGCCCCTCATTCTTTCTTAATTAGCACTTATAAATTCATGACTGGAGTGGAGGCAATTACTTCCCAAGCATTAAAAGGCCACATTGAGCTTGGATCCTTGGGTGGAGCCCCAAAGATAAGGTCTATCAGCAAAAAAGAATTTCTTTCTCTCCAGGGAACATATACACCATTGTCATTACCAATAAAAGCTCTCAGTTCTTGTATCTTAGGTTCCGGATTGCTGAGAAGGAAATGATACAATCCCTAATCTAGAGGTTGGAGAGCAGGACACACAGATTATTATCAATTTTATTATCATATTAATAATAGTCACCTTCTGCTGCCAATTAGCCACTGTTCTGAGTGCTTTATATACAGTTATGAAAACATTTGTTTTCTGGTGAAAGAATGAATGACAATGAGTTATTAAAAAAAAGGCGGGGGTTATAAAGGGAACACAGCACTTCTACCAGTGGAGACAAAAGGTGAAGACATTCTAGTCAGAAGGGATAATGTGAATAGAACAAAGGAGATGGGGATTACATGCCCCATAAAGAGAAAGTGAATAAGCATCTGTGGCAGGAAATGGAATTTATACTTAATCTTCTAGATAAAGAAGATCCATGGAAATCTTCAGACCTGGGGACAGGGATGACAAAGCACTATTCAAAGAAAAGTGTCCTAGCAGCAGTACAGGATGAAAATCAAAACAGAAACAGACTGGAGACAGAGACACAAGAAACAATTGCAAAAAGCTCACCTTTAACAGGATGTGAGTCTTGTCAAAGATTTAGGTGTAAAGAGTGGGTGTTACTAAGTTTTGGCCAATGATACAACATGAGCAGAATGTGATGTAGGGGCTCTAGGAAGTCTTCTTAAAAACAGAAGGTGCATCCTTTTTTGCCCCTTCATTCACCATACTGCCTGGAACACAGAACTGATGGCTGGATCTCCAGAGGCTACTTTGCACCATGAGGACCAGAGCCACATACAAAGAATTTTGAAGCAAAAAGCTGAACCCCCAATGCATTCTAATAGTGGAGTTATTATGCTAACCAAGGACTGCCTGCATTTGGATCTCTTTTGTATCAGAGAAATACAAATGTTTACCTTATTTGGAGTCTCCATTGGAAGTAACTAAATCTAGTTCTGCAGGACAGGGCAGAATAGAGAACAAATACAGTAAATATATCTTGTGGTATGAGTTAAGGATTTGTGTCCCACCACTTGAGTTTAGATTATGGCTCTGCTAGTTGGTAACTTTATAAGTTTAAGCAAGTACCTCAGTTTCAACAAGGGTTAAATGTGGAAAAACAATTGTTGATAGCTACCTAGTGGATTCTTGTTGTTGTTCAGTTGCTCAGTTGTGTCCGACTCTTTACGACTCCATGGACTACAGCAAGGCAGGCTTCTTTGTCCTTCACCATCTCCTGGAGTTTGCTGAAACTCATGTCCATTGAGCCAATCCATCAATCCAACCATCTCATCCTGTTGCCCCCTTCTCCTCCTGCCCTCAGTCTTTCCTAGCATCAGGGTCTTTTCCAATGAGTGGGCTCTTCGCAACTTGGGATGACTGAATTCAGCAACTGTGATAAGATGCTCTTTGGTGCACGTGTTGTGAAGTGAAGTGGAATGTGATGTCCCCAGAGAAAAGATGATACAATTCTTGGGGAGAAGGTATGAGTAAGAATGGGATGACCACTTTTGCTAGAAAGTTAGGGGGCGTTACAAAAGCTTCTTGGAAAACTCATTTCTCAAGCTTCCTTGCCTCCTCCAAGAGCACCCTCACCCTGTGAAAGTGACAAGCACAAAGAAACTGGCTTTGTTGCTCCTCCTGGCTCCTGGCCACCTCAGGATGGGACCGCTGAACACAATTCCAGTTTCATATCCTGTTTAATGGGCTTATGGGGAACACTTGATCAATGATCTATCAACACCATTGATCTTCATGTTCCAGGAAATGCTGTGCTGTTGGGAAAAAGAAGCTGTGGGCTTCATTTCTGCATAAAAGGGTCTGATTAAATCAAAGGGATGTTGGGCTTTTCAGCATGTTGGGGTTGATAAACAGTGACAGGGTGGTGGAAGAGCAGAGCTGGAGCTCTGTGAAGTTGAAAACTCTTTCAGGGAATCCAGGCCACTTCTAAACTCCCCTAATATTTCATGAGCAGCTAGAAGGTTCTGAGATATGACTGCTCTATGAAAGGCATGAATCACTGATTAACACTTAAAAGGGCAAGAAAAATGCACATGGTTTAATTGCAAATGTAATTCTAGCTCCACGTGGGGGATACATTTGAAAATGACATCGTCACAGTTCTATTTGTTGTTTTACTGTGACAGTTTGTAAGGAAAGAAAAAGAGAATGTCATATTGGAGAAGCACGGGGCTGGTATTTACATGAAATCTGATAGATTTAAGTCATATTCTTCCACTGTATCAATACACCTACTGAAAAGTGGGTTGTAGTAAAAGCTAAGTGAAACTAGTATAGATAAAAAAGTATAGTGAACCCTGGGTCCTTTTCATCGAAAATACATGTTAGGGACCAACCTGGTAGTCCAGTGGTTAAGAATCCACCTTCAAATGGAGGGCTGATGAGTTTAACCCCTGGTAGAGAAACTAAGATTCCACATGCCATGCATTTAAAATACATGTTAATGGCCTGATGGAGCTCGAGAAGGACAAGGGGAGAAACCCACTGACAATTCCTTTATTACCTGTAGGCATCTTTCTGTTCTTGAGTGAAACTGGCCATTCCTTAAAGATACTTGAAGCTCAGTACAGACTTGATTGTCTTTTATTTTACTTTTATGATATGATTTTTTTTCCCACCTTACCATTAGTTAAAATAAAGAAACTTTGTTTTGGACTTTTTGAATTTTTTCCAATTTTCTTATCTTATATTCCCTAAAGGAAAAATGTTCTTGGAAAACATCCCTGTAATTGTATTCAAACAAGGATGGCTACTAGATGGTGGAATGAGGTGTCATCCTGGAATGAATGTTTCTGTCACCCCTCAAATCCACGTGCTGAAGCCCTAGTCTCTACTGTGATGGTGCTTGAAGACCTCTGGGAAATAATTAGGGTTAGATGAAGTCATGGAAGTGGGTTAATGGTATAAGTTCCAGACTGAAAGCTGCAGGCTAGAGACTCAAAAAGAGCCCATTTTCATTCAAATCCAAAGTTGAGAAAAGATTGATGTCCCAGCTCCATCGGTCAAGCAGGAAGAGTTCCCTCTTAGCCTGTTTGTGCAATCAGGGCCTTCAACTGATTGGATGAGGCCCACCCACATTAGGGAGGTCAATCCACTTAAGTCAGTATACTGATTCAAATTCTAAAAAACCCCTGCTGACACATTCAGAATAAGTTTGGACCAAATGTCTGAGTATCCCAAAGCCCTGTGAGCTGACATATAAAATTAACCATTACAGTACACACGGGGTACCTTATATTTCAACAGTGTTTGCCACATGACAGGTGTTCAGATATCGCTCATCTTCTTGTTCCCAAAAGTCTATTTTTTATTGTTTTCAGGGTAGAAATGGCTAGAGAATATAGCTGGTCCTCAAGGAAAGACTGGAGGCTGTTTCATCAACTTGGTTCTTTCTTCAGGAACCTGCTGGCCCAACTGGGCCATTTATTTAGAAGCAGTGAGCTCCTCCTTAAATTGTCAAGTTAGTCAGTCCACCCTCAGTCCTGGGAATGCTCTCTTCTGCCACAACTTTCTGGAAATCCTGGCTAAGAAGCTATGAGGCTCCAGGGTGGGTGAACGGAGGAAGCATTTTAAATGCAGCCTGTGCGGTTTGGCCGAGTTTCGCTTATGTAGATCAAATAATAGCTTGTGCACACACAATCGAGGGCTTGCTGAGAGCTGAGGGGTGTTACTGACTGCCCGCCAACTCCTGTGAGTCCTCGTCGCATTTCTCAGAGCTGAACAACTCTGCTGAGAACCACAGAAACAACAGCCTTTCTGGCCTGGCCCTTTGGAAGGGCATAAACCACTTTAATTAAGGACAGCTTTAATAATGGAGGGCCCAAGATGCCACACAAGGGCACTGCCAGCATCCATGAAATTAGGATGAAAAATCTCCCTGTTTTGTACCTTCCCCAAGATCATTTTCTGCTGGGTTAAATGTGTCTCTCCCAGCAGTGTCCAGCCATGGTGTGAACAAGGAGCCCTGGCACCACCTGCTCACTCCAGCTCACTCCCTGCCCCAGCCTGATCTGAGTTAGACCAGAGGGGCTTGTCCCATCTCTCCTGATATGGGTTCAGCCCAAAGGAGAGGGACTCGTCCTAAGTCCAGGAAGCCCCTTCCTTCCCCTAGACTCTGGCCAGCCAGGTATGACTGAAATATTAAATTAAAACAGAAATATGCACTAGACTGTAGTTTCTCCATTTCGGCACTGCTGACACCTGGGCTGTGTAATTCTTTGTTGTGGGTGGATATGCCTCGTGGGATATTTGGGAGCTTTTACTGGTCTCCTCCCACTAGATGCTGGTAGCAAAGACCACCCCAGTTGTGACAGGGGAAGATATTTCTAGACCTTCCCAGCTGTCCCCCATCACTAGGGTATGGCTATGATAAATAAAAATATGGTATGCCCACTTAAATTTGTATTTCAAATAAACAGCATACCATTTTTCATGTAAGTATACTTGTACAATCTTTGGGCCTCCCAGGTGACTCAGTGGTAAAGAATCTGCCTGCCAATGCAGGAGATGCAGGTTCAGTTCCCAGGTTGGGAAGATCCCCTGGAGGAGGAAATGGCAACCCACTCCTGTATTCTTGCCTGAGAAACTCCATGGACAGGGGAGCCTGGCAGGCTGCCGTCCTTGGAGTCGCAAAGAGTTGGACATGATTTAGCAACTAACCAACTACAACATACCATCTTTAAGGCACATGCTAAAAAACCGTTATCCAAAAATCAACTTCAGGACTTCTCTGGTGGGCCAGTGGTTACGGACCCACCTTGCAATGCAGGGGCTGCAGGCTTGATGCCTAGTGGGAGAACCGAGATCCCATGTGCCATGGGGGAGCTAAGCCCACATGCCGCCTCTACTGAGCCCATGTGCTCTGGGGCCCACATGACACAACCAGAGACTCAGTGCATCACAGCCAAAGGTCCCTCATGGCGGAACTAAGACCTGAGGCAGCCAAATAAATAGACATTTATAAAAATATAAGGCAACTTCAACTGAGCACTTTATATTTTGCATGGTGACCCTACGTTCATGCGTGCCAAGTGGCTTCAGTCATGTCTGACTGTTTGCAACACCATGGACTATAGCCAGCTAAGCTCCTTTGTCCCTGGGATTCTCCGGGCAAGAATACTGGGGAGGGTTGCCATGCCTCCTCCAGGGCATCTTCCCGACCCAGGGATTGAACCTGCATCGCTCACATCTCCTACACTGGCAGGCAGGTTCTTCATCATGAGCACCACCTGGGAAGCCCCTGAGGGGCAAAATATCCCCCGTCAAGCAAGAAACACTGTCCCAGGGGACTTGGTCTCACCACATATATTATAATACTGTGATACGCTTTTAAAATACACCCTGACCTGTTAAACCAGAATCCATGGGGTCAGAGCCAGGTCACGGATACTTTCGCTATGCAGCCTGGTTGAGAACTGCTGCCGCTCCTTTTCCAAAAATCTCCCAACAGTAATATGAATATCTAGAGTGCTTGCCCAAATAAACCAAAAGCAACAAACAAAATATTCTTAGTCCCCATCACAGACCTACTGCATATATAATTTTCAGGGGCCAAGGCCCTATAATGCCGTATTTTCACCAAGCGTTTTAGGTGATGCTAATGGGCAGGTAGGGAAGGGAAGCCAAGCAGCCTGGTTGAGAACTGCTGCCGCTCCTTTTCCAAAAATCTCCCAACAGTGATATGAATATCTAGAGTGCTTGCCCAAATAAACCAAAACCAACAAACAAAATATTCTTAGTCCCCATCACAGACCTACTGCATATATAATTTTCAGGGTCCAAGGCCCTGATAATGCCGTATTTTCACCAAGCGTTTTAGGTGATGCTAATGGGCAGGTAGGGAAGGGAAGCCATGCCCCAGAGAAACTCACATGTGTGCACGGGACACTCACACTGTGCTGTCACAGGGAAGACACGTGTGTGGATCTGTGGAAGAAGGGCTACCTGAACCACAGTAGGGCCATGCCACAGGACACTGTGTAGCAGTGAGAACAGATCACTCACTGCTGCATGCACTAGTATTGATTCCTATAAGGAATACAATATTAGATAAATATAAACCCCCAAAATATGGCTTTGTAAAACTCAAAAGCAAGTGACTCTTAACACATTTCTTGCGTCCCTTGCATGCATGCTCAGTTGTGACTCTCTGCAACTTCATGGACTGTAGCCCGCAAGGCTCTTCTGTTCATGGGATTCTCCAGGCAAGAATACGGCAGTGGGTTGCCATGCCCTTCTCCAGGGGATCTTCCCAATACAGGGATCGAATCTCTGTCTCCTGCATTGGCAGGAGGATTCTTCACACTGAGCCACCAGGGAAGCCCTTGGCAAACAGAGGCTGCTCTCTGCCAGCACATTAAGGAGAGTGGTGCCACTGCTTTCTTGCACTGACCCACCCTGCTTTGGAAACATGGGTCTTGCCAAGCCTGCCAGCCCCTGCCTGTCACCCTTCTATGCCTGCCCCTTCTTAGCAGCAGTGGTTCTCACTCAAAAGTTGCAGCCATGAAAATGTATGAACATATGTCCTCAGCCTCACGGTCAGAAGGGAATCCAATCAAGAATCTGGTGATGCATTTGCAAATTAAAAATTTGTACCATAATGAGCACAGCCATTCAAACTAATAATTACATAAACTTCCGTTACGGGTGGCAGGGTAATTACAACAGGTACTTCTAGCAAATTTAAAAAGCGACTTCAGTTTCCGTTTCCTTCATGAAGAATGCAATAGGCAGGTGCGTCCCTGTGCTGCCAGGTGGAGGAGCCCCCTCAGAAACAGAAAGTAAAAATAAGCCAGAAACCTCAATTTCTAGTCTCCCAGGAAGCCAGGGGATTTGTTAAGGAGAGGAAAGACAGTGAGAGAAACCAAAGTGTCTGAAGAAGTGATGGATATATGATGCATGTTTGTAAGTGGTGGGGGGCAGGGGGACGTCCATCAGAGGGCTGTCTGACCACCCACCTCCTTGCCTCCTGTCTGTTTCAGGAACTCCTGCCCCTGGCCCTTTGCACTTCCTGTTTCTTCCACTTGGAATGCACACCTTCCCCAGCGCAAGTATTTCCTATCAGAGAGGCTTTCTGACCATCTGCTCCAGGCCCCATCCCCACACACTGTTTCATTGTCTCCCTGTCCCTTGTTACTGGCTGACGACGGTATCCGGCAACGCATGATTTTTTGAAACTGCTCATGGTCTACCTCCTGCACAAGAATGTAAGTTGCCTGAGAGCAGAGACCTTGGCTGAGCTCTCACAGTCCCAATCCCAAGGTCCACGAGTGCATCTGGCACAGGGCTGGGGTTCAATAAATGCCTGTGAGTGAAAAAAAAAAAACAGTATGAATAAAAGAGTCAATCAATGAACACAGGCTCCCAACCATTATGCGACCTGGGCATCATACCATCCTGAGGCAGGGGCTACTACGATGTCCTTTGCGCAGACGAGAAGACTGAGAATTAGAGATGTTCAGGCAGCAGCCAGGGGCATCAGCTCCTACAATGCAGATGCCTCTACCTCGGGGCTTCCGTGTGCTTTTTCCTGCATGGCGCCATGTCAGGGGGCTTCCCAGGTGGCGCTAGTGGTAAAGAACCCACCTGCCAATGCAGGAGACATAAGAGACGCGGGTTCTATCCCTGAGTTGTGATGATCCCCCCGAGGAGGGCATGGCAACCCACTCCAGTACACTTGCTTAGGGAATCCCATGGACAGAGGAGCCTGGCAGGCTACAGTCCATGGTGTCGCAGAGAGTCGGACACCACTGAGCAAGTGAGCACACACACACCCCATGTCAGGACATGTGGGTTGGGCTATTCCCAAACTCGGAGAAGGGGGAGAGAAGTAACTGATAAGCTGGCTAATTAAAGCACAGTCTCCTCTCCTCAGTCCTACCAGCAAACAAAACAGCTTCCTTCCTGTCCAGCCGCAGAGCAGACAGTCTGTTCTAGACCAGATTTAAAGACGGGGTTCACGGCATCTCCATTCATCTCTCGCCCAGAGTCAGACACGCCATCCCAGGGGCTCACACGTATTGACTGTGAGTCTAGACTTCTCATCAACAAGCGAGTGAGGACTCTCAGATGTGTTAGAGCCAGGATACAAATTTCAGAGCCTCACCGGGTAGCCCCCAAACCCACCGAGATCCAGAGAGGTAGTGGGCAGTTGTGGGTAGCAGAGGACTGCTATGCGTTCTGATCCTGGCTCTGCGCTGACTTGGTGACCCCAGGAGTCTTCTCATCTCTCTGAGCCTCGGTGTCCCTTCTACAGAGAAAGCATCATAACCATGCCCAGTCCAGAGGGCAGTGAGGGTTGGAACAGGTCAGGCAGCTGAAGCTCCCAAGCCAAACCCCACACATGCTCAAAGATTAAGAAACACCGCCGTCCTGAGCATGGACCTTGACGCTCACAGCCGAGGCTCCCAAAGCAGCAGAATCGCACTCCTCAAGGCTGCCCCAAGTCCCATTACCTTCATCCTAACTCTCCTAACTCACCCTTCATTCCCACTGAAGACGACCCACACAAGACCTCTGGCTCACAGCAAAGCCAGGACTCTCAAGGGGATTTTGTGTCCTAGTCCTTCACCTCTTGGTATGTGGTCAGCCTGTGAGTGTTTCTCCAACACCTTGGTTGATACTCCACTAGAAACATCTGAGCCAGGATGGGTGGTCTACCACGGTGGTCTTGCTACCCACAACCTGTGCCACAGCACTTGAACTCATGCAAAGCTTGAGTCCCCGTCATAAAAATCCTGGCAGGAAGAGGGAATAGCATTCTCTTAAGGTCTTTCTGGAGGTGACAATTTGGGGGAAAAAAAGATCAATTTCTGGAGCAGCTGGAGAACAGTGGTCAGGGACCCCCTGTATTGAGCTTTGATCAGGCTGAGCCCCTTAGGGGAGAGCTTGGCAGACCCTCTGGAGCAATCAAACCCCCAGAAAAGAAAAGAAAGAATGAAGTCGCTCAGTTGTGTCTGACTCTGTAACCCCATGGACTATAGCCCGACCAGGCTCCTCTGTTCATGGGGATTTTCCAGGCAGAAATATTGGTACCCCAGATGGTACCCTCAAGTCATCTGACACCAGAAGGGACACTGGGTATCCCAATGGTAAAGGTGGCAGGCATCCTGGACGAGGGACAGTTTTCTGCCTGCCCCAAATCTACTTCCTGGCTCTCAGCAACTCTAGGATTCCTTTTTTTTTTCTACTTAAAAACAACTATTTTATTTATACCAAAAACAGAAAAGTAAGCATGAATATAAAAGAAACTGAGAAAAAAAATTAAGATCTAAAAATGAACCAATAAAAACTTGCAAGCTAAAAATACTATACCTGAACTAAAAGTTTTGTCTAGGATTCTTAAATAAGCCAGTGAACTGGAGGAGGGCATGCTACTAACGACTGATTTCTGATTTCCCTCCACCCAGGTAGCTGACATTTCAGTGTCCAATTTAATTTAGAAACATACCAAAATAATGGCGTTTCTTGCTCTCTAGCACTGAGTAGAAAATTTACACCAGTACATTTCCTTATTTTTTTTTTTTTCTGCAGTGGATCCAAGCCTTCAAAGAGGATTCCCTGGAGTTTCCATACTAAAACTCTTGCTGATTCTCCCTTTGCGTGGAAAGAGACACACTGGAGACCCCCCGAAAAGCTATGAGCCCCTGGGAAGTGTTTCCAGTTTCTCCAGGCTTTAGTTTTCACCTCCGTGAGAAAAAAAGGAAGTGGAATAACTCCTGTTTTGTTCGGTTCAGATGACCAGGTAGGATGTCCCAGAAGGTCTTCCTTCTGCAATGTTTAACTGAGCACATATTATGTGCTAGGCATTTATTGGAAACAACTGTGAGCAAAATAAACACAATCTCTGCTCTCATGGGACCCCTAGTAAACATCAATTTTTTAATTTTAATTTTTTTAATACCAAAACCATTTTGTATTGGGGTATAACCAATTAATGACATTGTGGCAGTTCCAGGTAAACAGCGAAGGGACTCAGCCATACATATACATGGATCCAGTTTTAAACATTAATTTCTTAACCCAAGGCCCTTTTACTGTCAAATTATTGTATTGCCTTTCTGCCCCTCAACACCAAGAAATTCTTATTCAGATATCTTTTGTCAAGGCCATGCTATTGAAGATGGCCAGCCATATACCAAGCGATGTGCTCAAGGCTGGGCACACATCATCTCACTTAGCTCTCATAACAGCCCATCTGGGATAAACACATTATTTCCATTATTGTAAAGATGAAGAAATAGACATGGAAGATCACTCAGTTAAACAGGCTGGACCGGGATTTAAACCTTGGCAGCCTGAATCCAAATCCAGACACCTAGCCCCTTCATCATATTTACTGCCCAATGTGTAAAGGCGAGGATGGACACCCTCCTCACACCCAAAAACCTTGACCCAAAGCCAAAACTTTATACATCTCACCCTCCTGCCAGAGTCCCATGTGAGCCAGTCCACTCAACCCTGGCCTCAGCCAAGAGTTCATTTCTCCTTCCATCCATTTGCGTGATTTCATGTTCCCTCTGATTCCTGGTCTGGAAACCGCTCTGCTGAAATGCTGATTTACCATGGGCACTCCCACCATGGGCAGGCCTTCTAATCGCTTCCCCTCTGCTTCCTGAAGGGGCCTTTTGGTGCTCTTCTGATTGCAATTTTTAAAGAACTATACATTTGCTTTCTCCAAGCAAGCTGTTATTAAAATTCATGAGCCTCCCACCTAGCATCCCAATCTCCCCACTGGTCTGGGCTTAGGCTAACATCTTTCCATCACCTCCTAGAGGCTGACCTTGGGAGGGTCCCTCTGCCTCTGTGTCTGAATTCCCTCATGTCTATGTTGAGGGTTGTTAAGAGGCTTGATTGGGAAGGGTTATGGGTCCTATTCCTGACTTGGGAAGATCCCTGGATGAGAAAATGGCAACCGACTCCTGTATCTTGCCTGGAGAATCTCATGGACAGAGGAGCCTGGTGGGCTGGAGTCCATGGGGTTGCAAAGATCTGGACGTGACTGAGAGACTAACACTTTCACATTCATACCTCAGATTAACACACTAGATTCTAACACACTCTGGTGGGTCACGTTCTTGTTGCCAGAATCAGCCTCTTGGTCTGCAGGAGAGTCACACCCTAGGTGAATATTTCTTGACATCACTCTGAATCTTGTGGTTCTTGCCAGACGTTATGCATTTCTTCAATACAAGGACTCCCTTTCCAAAAAGAAATGGATTTTAAAAGGAAGCTTTACAAAAGTACAGAATCAATATCACTTGCCATAAATAACAGGCAATCATAAGGACAAATACAATGAAAGCAATAAATATAATGAGTTTAGCCCTGTTGTCTTCCCAAGGCTGTGCGCCTCTTTGTCACAAAGGGCAGTTGGTAAGCTGTCAAGAGGCGTGGAAGCCACACTTGCCCCATCCTGAGCCCTTCTTCCTGATGGATCAGAGAGCTCAACAGAGGGAAGCTAGAAGGGGAGCACTACCCCTCTGCCACATCCTGAGCCGTGTCCACATAAAGCCACTCTGTGGCCATCAGTGCTCCTAGACCTCATTACTGGAAACGCTGAACTCATTCATCCTCTGTGCCAAGCTTCCACATGGGATTTCAGGGCAGGAAGGCCCAGGAGAAGCATAATCAAAGGCTACTTCCCTATGTATATTACAGAAACACAAAAATGTCTGCTAAACCTAACACAGCAGCTTGGCCCCACAAAGTGGTTGGGCCATCTCTGGTTTTCTCTGTGGGCATTCCTGCATCATCACCTCCCTCCTAGCAGTTTGCACATCAGTGACAAGCAGATTGATGCTGAAGCTGAAGCTCCAATACTTTGGCCACCTGATGTGAAGAGCCAACTCACTGGAAAAGACCCTGATGCTGGGAAAGATTGAGGGCAGGAGGAGAAGGGGATGACAGAAGGCGAGATGATTGGGTGGCATCACCGACTCAGTGGACATGAGTTTGAGCAAACTCAGGGAGATGGTGAAGGACACAGAAGCCTGATGTGCTGCAGTCTGTGGGGTCACGAAGAGTCAGACACGCTTAGTGACTGAATAACAGCAACAACATGCAGAGACCAGATCCTGACAGTCCCCGTTTTCTTGGAGATCTCTCTAAATGGCTTTAGGATCAGGCTGAACTTCAGAGCTGCTCTTGCTCAGATGCTCAAATGTGTCTGCGTATATGCGTGTGTCCATACACACACACACACACTCCCCCGCTGGCCTCCACTCGCCTAGGGGACACCAAATAGGAATTGCATTTAGTAATCAATTGACTCCCCTTGACTTGGTTTGGTTCCTTTTCTAAATAACAAGAGCCTGGCAACATCAGAACCTCGCAACAATCTTTATTAATGAAGCTCCCGGCACCGTGCGGAGAAGACACAGGCAGCATATGTAGACGTGCTAAGGAAATTATTTCCATCAGCTCCAGCTATTTGAAAGCAATTGAAAAGTTTCCATTTGAAGAAAAAGTAATTTTCCTGATGTGAGTTTCGAGAGCTGTTTGTCTGCCCCCACCTAACGCGGCCACAGCTTGCCCGGCTCCGAGCTTTCTACATTTTATTAAACCACAGCTAAGTGGCGTCATGCTGTTAAAATATTGTGTCGCTTTTTAAAGTGATATCATTACCTAATAATTTTGAGAGCTTTACTTTTTTTTTTCTTCCTTTGCCAGGAAGGGAAATGGACCATATAGCCTGGCAGCATCTCAGTGTCATGGAGATGGAGAGGTGGCAGGGGGTGTGGAGGTCTGGGGCCCCAGAGCATGGGAAACTGGGCTCTGGAGGTCACAAGGAGGAATACATATGAAATCTTTTCTGTCTCATGTTTATAGAGAATTGGAAAAGACCTGAAATGCAGGGAACCAGGGCTAATGCAACTCCAATCCCAGGGCTGGATTTTCCATGAGGCAAATGAAGCTTAAATTTCAGGACCCCACAAATGAATTGTTGTTTAGTCACTAAATTGTGTCTAGCTCTTTTGCAACTCCATGAACTGTAGCCCGCCAGGCTCCTCTGTCCATGGGATTTCCCAGGCAAGAATGGTAGAGTAGGTTGCCACTTCTTTTTCCAGGGGATCTTCCCAACCCAGGGATCAAACCTGTGTCTCCTGCATTGGCGGTGGTTTCTCTACTACTGAGCCAGCAGGAAAGCCCCACAACTGAGTTGGCCCTTGCCTAATTTCATAGTTATAATTTTGTCTTTTTTGAAAAATATTCTCACTTTCTATTGCTGCCTAACAAATTACCATAAACGTAGGGCCTTCAAACAACACCCATGTATTAGCTCAGAATTTTATAGGACAGAAGGTTGGCATGGTGTGGCTGGGTCTCTGCTTGGGGCCTTTCAAGGCTGATATCAAGGCATTGATCCGGCTACGTTCTTGTCTGGAAGCCCTGGAGAAAAATCTGCTTCCAAGCTCATTCTTATTGTTGGCAGCACCCACTTCCTTGAGGTTTTAGGACTGAGGTTCAGTTACCATGCTGGCTGACAACTGGTGGTAGAGCTTAGTCTTATAAACCTCTTTTCTTCCTCATGCCCCACCATCTTCAAGCAACTGTGCATCAAATCCTTCTTGCTGAATCTGGGTTCCACTTTTTCAACCAACTGGAGAAAACTCATGATTACATTGGATCCAGGAATATTATCATAATATGAATAGCTATCTTAAGGTCAATGGCGCCATATATTAATCTAATCATGGAAGCAAAATCCACATTCATAGTCCCAAGGGACAAGCAAGGCACAGAATGAGGGGGATGGACAGTCTTTGTGGACCAGTTCAGAATTCTGTGACAACAAGCAGAGACACTGTATTGTATGAGCCTCAGGCCCCACAAAACTTGGATCTACTTCTGCTTGATCCCTTTGAGCTTAACGTTCCCACTGGACATTTGAATGGCCTCAGATTGATCTTGGGTCTTTAATCTCTGTTTCCAGACTCAAAGCCTCAAAACTTCATCGTGCCCTCCCCACCAACGGCCTACATAGAAAGTCAAAATGGAGCAGGACATGCCAGGCTGTGGGAAAACCCGCTGGGCTTTCTGGAAACGCTCTCCTTTCTGTTATGGCCCCTGCTTTCCTTTACGGTCCAGCTATTCCTCACTTTAACGCTGTGTGGCTCAGACAAGGACCTCATCTCAGCTCTAAAGATGGGCAAGTAATGCTTATGTGGTCAATTCAAATCCTCCTCCCCTCTCTTGATCTCAGTGCTTAGTATCTGGATGGTTAAATGACCCAAGCTGACCCTAGATTGAGTGGTACAAACATCCAGAAAGGAATTTTTTTTTTATCCCCCAAGGCTATGAGCAATGAGAATATAACTTGGAGTTGAACAGGTAACCAGGTAGGAGCCTGATCATGAAGTCAGTCCAGAAGAGCAGTCTAATTACATCATCTGAGACTTTTGATAGTACCAAGCCTGAACTTAGACTACCTTTGGACACATTCATTTACTTCTCTTTCATATAATGTATCCATTTATCCATTCATATACGTAAGCATGCATTCATTTTTTTCTTTGAAGCTTTTTGGTGTTGAGTTTCTGTCCCTTGCAGTCAAAATACCCAGTTGCCAGACTCTATCCCGTTCTTTCATTCTAAGAAGTGCAACCTCCTGTCCAGCCAGACTGAAATGCTTGGCACTGCTGGGCCCTCGTCTGCACCCATGATGCTGCCACTGTGGGCAAGCCCATCTCTCTCCTCTGCTTTTCCACATGGTGTTCTGCTCATGTTGACATCTCTTCTTGACTTCTTACAACCCTCCCTACCTCATTAAAAGTTAATTTCCTCCTTTTCTTAACCCTGTACTTTGTTTCTTAACTCTTACCCTTTATTAACTCTTTCTTAACTTTGTACTAACAAATTTGGAAAACTCAGCAGTGGCCACAGGACTGGAAAAGGTCAGTTTTCATTCCAATCCCAAAGAAAGGCAATGCCAAAGAATGCTCAAACTACCACACAATTGCACTCATCTCACATGCTAGTAAAGTAATGCTCAAAATTCTCCAAGCCAGGCTTCAGCAATACATGAACCGTGAACTTCCTGATGTTCAAGCTGGTTTTAGAAAAGGCAGAGGAACCAGAGATCAAATTGCCAACATCCACTGGATCATGGAAAAAGCAAGAGAGTTCCAGAAAAACATCTATTTCTGCTTTATTGACTATGCCAAAGCCTTTGACTGTGTGGATCAAAACAAACTGTGGAAAATTCTGAGAGAGATGGGAATACCAGACCACCTAACCTGCCTCTTGAGAAATCTGTATGCAGGTCAGGAAGCAACAGTTAGACCTGGACATAAAACAACAGACTGGTTCCAAATAAAAAAAGGAGGACATTAAGGCTGTATATGGTCACCCTGCTTATTTAATTTCTATGCAGAGTACATCATGAAAAACGTTGGACTGGAAGAAACACAAGCTGGAATCAAGATTGCCGGGAGAAATATCAATAACCTCAGACACGCAGATGACACCACTCTTATGGCAGAAAGTGAAGAGGAACTAAAAAGCCTCTTGATGAAAGTGAAAAAGGTGAGTGAAAAAGTT